>JAVXUL010000020.1:2692339-2715006 GCA_035590515.1 Trichilia minutiflora
CTAAGTCCATAGTGTCGAGTCAACGGATCCCGTCTTGACTGTCAACCGAACACCTATATGAACAAAGCATACCCAAATCGGCTTCTTGTACAAGGCATGATTAGCCCTGTACGTATACACCATATGAAATATACCAATCCATACAGAGTCCGATTTTAAATGTCTCAGGTCAAAGGATTACATCGCACACTATTGTAATCTATTGACAAATCATTGACTACATGTATACTACGTGATTTGTCAATATGTAGCCCTGTTCGATAAATAGTTTACTAACTATAAATTCATACTAATGCGCTTCTGACAATACCCATATTATCAACCTACATATATCATCATATGATATCATTAGATGACAACTAGTATGCTTACTATATGATATAGTTGTCCAATTTATATTACATACATAAGGAACACTTTGATAAGTTCATTTAATAATTAAATAAAAATATCTGAATAATTTACATACATTCTTTATATATAAGCATGCCAATATAAACGAAACAACTAATATATGCGAATAAAGAATAATTCTTTTATTAATAATCAAAAGTTTATATAAGATCACTAGCCTTGAAACTGACAACACGAATGGTTTTTAGGACATACACTAATACTATATTGGTTACGTAGAGATCAAGATGGTCCCTTGTTTATGGTAGTTTTGTATTAAATGATGATATTGGTGACATATTTATTTATATATGTGGTTGTGGCATGCTTTCCATATGTTATGGTTTAGACTAAGATGTCATGTATGAGATGATTTTACCTTCTTGATTAAATTGATTTTGTTGATGATTTTTCTCTTATTGGTTTATTGTTATTTTGGCTTGTGAGCTATTGATAATGATTTTGGCCTTGTAAACTATGGTTTATGGATTTTGGCCTATGAGCAGTTGATGATGATTTGAGCTATGTGATTTATTTCTTTAAGGGTGAGGATCGTCCATACAGCTTAAAATAGAGTGGGTGAGATTTAAAGGTTCTATAGCCTAAATCATGCATAAATTGTAAGTTTTTCACTTTAAAATCCTAGACTAATTGCATGAAAAAGAAGATGTAATTGAATGAATTACCTTAGGGCTTTAGTTAGATGCTTTGAGTGCCTGATGATAAGATGAAAACAAGAGCTAAAAGCTTAGCGCCTCTTCACTTGACACCATCACCATTTCTTCTCCACTTGACCGAACCTAGCAAAAGAGAGAGAGACAAAATTGTTTCTAATTTGCTTAATGGAAAATATTAAAAAACAAGCCTTTTTATATTTTCATTTCTTTTTCAATTAAATAAATACACATTTATCTAATAAATATCTTATTTAATTGAATTATTATGTAATACATCCAAAAGCATGTTACATGGATGCAACCATAATGTGAGAGTAACCAATAGGCATTTTACAAAGTAGATTACACTTGGACAAATCAAATTTATCCAAATGTACAAATGTTAACCATTAACATTTTTCATATTTATCTAATTATTTAACAATTAAAATAATTAGATAATGGTCAACTAAATTAATAAATTAATTAAGATAAAGTATTTTCATGAAATACATAAATATGATAGAATTATCATAATGCCCTTGATTACAATTATACATAAGGATAAAATGGTCTTTTTATCTAAATTATACACTTTAATTTAGATTTTCCTATTTTATATTAAAATTATATTTTAATATATTTGATAATCACAATTATTAGATTTAGATATGTAATTTACTATAAATTATATACATGTATCACATTAGGGGTAAAATGGTCATTTTATATTAAATAAAACTATTTCATTTAATTTTCATCATTTTGCCTTAAAATCATATTTTAATGTATCATCTCTTTAACACTTTAAAAAATCATTAATATGTATAACCGTCATACATATCGATTTTGACTTGTTTCTATATTATCATGAGGGTGTTAACCCTCTCTCAATAATATTTTAATCTCTCTCTCATGTGAAGAAGTGTTAGAGGATCTTGGTAGACCATGAAGGTTCACCGCGACTCAGCCATAAACTTATGCCAAATATTTCAACTCTGAACATTTCGATTGCTCATCGACTATGGTTAGTATCTAGTATAGTCCCTAAGTCACGATGAAGAAGTATTTTCATCAAACCTTTCCTTGATTGTATGTAACATGTAAGTAATATCTTTTCGTCATCATATCCTGATCGAGATAGGGATTCATGGACTATCAAAACTCTAATCCTGATTCTCATTTGAATCGTCAATCATATGACAATATTATGCTGTGACCACAGACTTATAATCAAGACATCATATCGATATTCGATTAGAAACTTAACTCAAACTGAGGCAACAGGAATTCTCAAGCCAATAAATCCCATCTTGACTGTCAATCGAACAACTATTTGAATAAAGCATACCCAAATCGACTTCTTTATAAGACGTGATTAAACCTACATTTATAACCCATATAAAATATACCTATCCATACAGAGTTCGATTCCAGACGTCTCAGGTTAAAGAATTACGTTGCATACTATTATAATCTATCGATAAATTATTGACTACATGCATACTATGTGATTCATCGATATTCGATCCCGTTCGATAAATAGTTTATCAACTATAAATTCACACTAATGCACTTATAATAATACATATATTGTCAACCTACATATATTATCATATAATATCATTAGGTGGCATCTAGTATGCCTACTATGTGATATGATTGCCCATGCCACACCACGTATATAGGGAACGATTTAATAATTTATTTAACAATTAAATAAAATTATCTGAATATTTTACATACATTCTTCATTCATTTGCATGAAAAATAAAGGAAGCGACAAACGTATGTAAATAAAGAACTATTTCTTTCATTAATAAATATAAACGTTTATACAATATCATAAGTCCTGAAACCGGTAATATGAATGGTTTCTAGGGCATACACACTAACAAGATTTAATAGACCCAGGGATAAGGATCGATCATACAGTCTGAAATAGGTGGATGAGATCTAATATTCCTTTGATATGTAGCATGTTACCTATATGTGTATATACATATTCTTATTGGTTGCGGATTGTCTATGCAGCTTGAAATAGAGTGGATGGAATCCTAGAGACCGACATAATCTTAATAATTTGACTTCTTGCGACATTTTAGTTTATTTTATTATGCCACATCTATTTTATGATAGAGTCACCTTTTCTAATGAATAATTGAATATAAAAATGGTTTTTTGAAAGATTTTTATATCTTATTTTGTTTATTATCCACTCACTGAGTATTTTCTAATACTCACTCCTCTTGTTTCCCACATTTCAGGTTAAGATATTCAAGTGACAGGCAATGTTAATTTCTTAGAAGATTTCATTGTGTTCATACAGGTACTCAACTCAATTGTAATATCACATGATTGGTCCACTAAGATTAAGAATTTGTTTGTATTAAATGGTTAACTTTCTATATTTCATTTTTCTCTATCGAGTATGTATTTAAATATTTTTGTATGAATTGAGTCGTATTCGAACCAGATGATGATTTGTATTTACTTTTACAAATAATAGATTCAAAACATTTGGAATATTTGAGTATGTATTTCATTCAAAACATTCAAAACTTTTACAAATAATAGGTTCACTTTCTATATTTCATTTTTCTCTATCGAGTATGTATTTAAATATTTTTATATGAATTGAGTTGTATTCGAATCAGATGATGATTTGTATTTACTTTTACAAATAATAGATTCAAAACATTTGGAATATTTGAGCTTTGGCATAGTTGAGATTTATTGAAAAATCGATTTTTATGCCTTACGTATCCTTAAATATATTTTTTAATTAATATGATACATTTCTTGGATTCACGAAAATAGTCGGGTGTACCAACTCCTAGGGTCGGGACGTTACATAATAATTAATGTAATATAATAGTATTATTACCACATGTTAGATGTAATTTTTTTATTATCTAAATTTTTTGTTTTGTAAAAATATAAAACATATAATATAATATAATAATTATTGTTATAAGATTTTTATGTCGTATCATCGAGAATAAGCTTAAAGGTTGCAAAAGTGTACCTTAATTCATATCTCTATTTTAAAACCATAGAGTTTTAGCTATAGACCTTCCAAACTGATTATAGATGTTAAGGTTTTCTCCTGTTGATGGGATAGCATATTAGTGTCTTTTTATATTAGTTCTAAAACTATGACCCTAATAAGTACAAGAAAACTGTAAATCATTAGATAGCCTATATTTTTGTTTTGAAAAAATAAAATTTTATAAAAAAGAAAAAACTATACAAAGAAAGATGGGGCAAAGCCCCTACACAAGCCAAAAAGGCCTCAAAAGATAGCTCAAACACCTAAAAACAAAGCACCCAGGCTTAAGAAAAGAAATACAAAAAAGAGAGATACAAAGCATATCAAAGAGTCGCGTGTAAAGATCATATACAAGCTAGTTGAGGTAAAACATCGTATCTGGGGATGAACTCTGAAATCTTATTACGAACTGCGTCATAAATATCAACAATGATGATATGGGATGATTGATGAATATGTTAGAAAGCTTGATTATTCCTTTCATACTAGATTACTTATTTTTATCTAATTCATTATAGAATAGAAATAAAGTCTAATATCTACACATAATAAAACCTACACTTAAAAGCTCAAAATACTTAAATAACATCATATCACTTAAATTTAATTTAATTTAATTATAAAAGTCCATAACATATAATTATTAATACATAGTAGTCCATATAATTTAATTAAAATCCAATAATAATATTAAATCAGTTTGTATGATTAGATATTATATAGGTAACCATATTTTTTGTATTATTATCAAAATATTAACTTGGTTTAATTGTTAACGGAGAGAGGCATCGTTTCATCTCTGTCCGTTATAATTTTGATTAATAAATAATTTATAATTTGGACAAGAAGTATGGCCAGAAGAAACTTTGGTTGTTAGGTTTCAATAAATATTCCCTAAATAATAAAATTATCATCTGTCTTTTTCTTTCATAATTCAAGCATAATTTATGGGCTAAGTTTTTCAATTTTTTTTTAATTTCTAAAAATTATTTAACTCAAAAGGAAAGTTTGAGGTTGGAACCATGGTAGAGCATGAAAGATTTATTTTCTAAAATTAAAATAACTAAGAATAATCCTGGTGGTTTTGTTTTATAAAATAAAAATCGTGGTAATAATATAAGGAAAAAATGATTATATAAATAATAAAAAGTTAAGAAATTAATTTTATTTGTATTTTAATTTTAGAAAAATAATAAATTAGGTCACACGTTCATAAACGAATAGATCCTTAACTCTATGTAGTTTTTAAGTTAAAAATGAGTTTCACCCCTAGGGATTTATTTGTCATACATAATAAAAGTATATTCTTATTTATTATTTTTTTAAACTTTAGGGATAATAAATATTAAACCATTAATTTTTATTCCTTTAAGCGGTCAACAGTCAATAAAAAATCAGTACACCGTTGACAGGGCCTCACAAACCAATTCCTGATTCTTAAGCTCTCCTTCTCATTTTCACCGTTGGATTCCTGCCACCTGTCAATATCATGATTTTATCCTCAAACGCGTGGACTTCTAAGGTTTCACATCGAATGTGCCAGCTTCTTCCACATTTTTTCTATGTTAATTAATTAATTATTATTTGATTTGATAATTAAATTTATGATGGGATAATAACATGAAGATCCCTATGATTTTATATTTTTACAAATACGGCTTTGACCTTCTTCACTGGACTAAAATAAGAGCCTGCGACTGTACAACATAATCAACATTGCTCAACCAAAATTGGATACTATTACTTTGTAGGCTAATTGTTGAATTGAATTTTGACCAATTTACCAGTTACGATATCACTATTTGCTGTCAAATTTTAATATTTTAGAAGTAATTTGGTATTTTAGTAGGAGTTAGGACTTATTTGATAGAAATGTAAAATTTTGGGTATATGGATGTTATTATCCTATTTAATTATTGTGGGGTGCTTTTCTCTGCATTGGGCATGTTCGGATGTTCCTTTCCATAAATAGCTTCCAAACAATTATACAGTATGTTTCTTAAAAGGGAGATTTTTCATTCATATCCCTCCATTTTGATGTTTTAATGAATATACATTATACTTTTGTATTTATATTTAGATTTTATTTTATTTTATTTTCTTACATTTAAATAAATACTAGAATGTTTGTTCGAACAATCTCAAAACAAGGCTGTTTCACTAATAAAAAATGGTTAAGAGGTGAGTTTTAGATTCGAACGTTAAAAACACATCCAACTTATGTACTACTAAATTAATTTAAATATAATTTATAATTATTATTTTTAAGTAATTATACCTATTTAAAATTTACTATAATTCCCCCAAAAATAAGATAATAAATCGCTAAAAAAAAAGTAAAAAATTAACTCATAATATTCACGATTCAACATCTAAACTCTTACTAAAACATTAACATATTTTGATTGAGCGGATAAGTACAATTGAATATTATTGCATGTTAATTGACATTAAAAAGAAAAATAGAAAAGAGGTTGGGAATTACAGGCAAGGAAAAGACATTTTAGGGGGTTATAAATACATACATGTAAATATAGGCATATAATTTGTATTATAAAATTTTTAAGGACCCAAATGTAAAATTTATTTTTAATGTATTTTTTTTAATAACTCAAGTTTCATATCGTCTGATTAATTTTTAAAAAAATATTAATTAAATATAATATAATTTAAATATTTTATTTAAATTATAAATAATTAATTAAAATCAAATTTAAAATTGGATCACATACTGAATTTATCATCACCACACAGTCTCTTCTTTTACCCCCCGAAATATAATGGCTTAAACATTAAGAACCTCTGAGTAATTTTTAGTGTTCAAAAGCACTTCCCAAAAGACAAAAACTGCTTAAAAATATCTATGTTCTGTAATTTCTAAAGCTTTTGTTTACGGTTAATTTGGAGGCCACCTGTCTTTTTTAATTTTTCTTTCTGTGTTTGAAATCTGTCAGAATGTCTATTTAATTAAGAAGCTGTGTGGTAAACGCAAAATCCTCAGAGCAGGTAATAATAAAGAACTTTGGAAGACAACAGCTATAGCTTTAGAAGCACTTTCCTTTCTTTGTTAGAAGCAAAGAAAAGAATCCATCTGTTTTGAAGGAAGTTCCTTAGCAGCTTCTTAGGTAGCTCACTGCTTTTAATTTTCTTGTATAAATACACTCTCAACTCTTCACTTTTCCAACAACACCACCACAATATTTTCTCAGCTCTTTTAAAAAATTTTCCCATCTTGTTTTCTCAGGAAAATCTGTGTTTGTGATAAGGAAAATGGGAGTTGGAGGAACTTTGGAATATTTGTCTGATTTGGTGGGAAATTCTGTACACGGGCACAAGAAGAAGAAGAAGAAGCAGTTACAGACTGTTGATCTCAAAGTCAGAATGGATTGTGATGGCTGTGAACTTAAGGTCAAAAAAGCACTTTCTTCATTAAGTGGTAAGCTGTTCTTTGTTCTCCTAAGTTCTTCCCATTATCTCTTTTTCAGTCTGATAATTGCTAGGCAAGACTGGACTATTTTGGACAGAATATGGGCTGGAAGTGCTTATCTTCTTTGATCATTAAAAGTGCATCTTGAATATAATTTGAGCTAAAAATTTATTCTGAGAGTGTTTTTTTCTGCTTCAGTTCTTCCCATTTTCTCTGTTTCTGTCCGGTAATTGCTATGCAAAACAGAACTATTTTGGACAGAATATGGGCTGGAAATGCTTTTATTCTCTAATCATTAAGATTGCCTTTTGAATATAACTTTTTGTGTTTGCAGGAGTGAAATCTGTGGAGATAAACAGGAAGCAACAGAAAGTGAGTGTAACTGGCTATGTTGAGGCAGGCAAAGTCTTGAAGAAAGCAAAATCAACAGGCAAAAGAGCTGAGATTTGGCCATATGTCCCTTACAATTTGGTAGCTCAACCTTATATTGCTGGTGCTTATGACAAAAAAGCACCTGCAGGATATGTCAGGAAAGTAGAAAACACTGCAACAAGTGCTTCTGTGACAACTTATGAAGATCCTTACATGTCAATGTTCAGTGATGACAATCCAAACGCTTGTTCTATTATGTAAAAAAAACAAAAATAGAAAAGTACTAAAATCTTGCTGCTTTTTCTTGCTCCCCCAATCCATTGTAAAATTCCAATGTGGTGTTATTAAATAGGATGCCTTTTCGGTTTTGTTTTGGAGCATTGATAATGAGAAGATTAGAGGATCTATGTTTTTGCATTTTTTTAATCACTTTCTGAGGATTGGCTTGAGAAGCACTTCTTGGTAGCTTCTGCAAACGACTTTTGTGGAGTGGGTATGGTGGGCCCGGAGATTTGGGCTTTTAGGTGTTTGAAGTAAGGGAGAAAACCAAATATAAGCACCCTCCTCTTTTGTAGAAATACATTAATGGGGTTTTTGTTTTAAAGATAAAAGGAGGAGGGTGTTTTTATTTTGCAGAACTATTAGGGGTATTTAGCTTTCTCCCTTAAAAGTAACCATTTGATCTGTTATATGGGCAAGTAGTATTGCTTATATTTACTGTCAAATGTGAAGTGCCAATTTGTTTTGATGATGTCTTCAATTTTCCTTTTTATACATTGTCGTCCGATAACTATAATTATAAATATTGTTAAAATAATGAGAAAATTAACATTCCAATCCTTAAAACTTTTATAATCATTCAAATAGATCCATAATTGATACTGAAATAACTTGATTATAGTTAAATTACTGAATTTTGACAATAGCGACCTAAGAGTGTTGAAAGGGTAGTTCTACCATTTCAACATATAGAAGAACATGACTGTTTGGCATAAGTTGAAACCTATGTCCTTATTTGAAAATTTTAAAAACACAGGGATCCGAATGTCATTTTCATGAAAATTATGCCATTGTTTGCATAAATAGAAATTGGTTTATTTGGTCACAGCTGCATTGTAGACCCGTAAATAGAACGGGTATTGAAGATGCAATCATGCAAGCTAGCTGTGCACAATATTTAAAGCGAGAATTAATAATATTTCACGTACGTATAGTTATTTATTTTTTATAATTATTTTTATATATAATAATACATTTTTATATAATTATTTATTTTTTATTAAAATATATCTTTAAGTGCATTTATAAATAAAAATTAAATATTTATTATATTATTTTAATTTTATTTTGCTATTAGACTTTATTTAACTATTTTTTGAAAGAAAAAAGTTTGTAATAAATTATGAGACAATGGCACTAATTTAGTAAAAATGAAGAGAATTATTTTCTTAAATTATTGGTGATAAAAGTGATGCTGTAAATTTTTGTTGTTAATAATTTAATTTTAATTATTAAATATATAGTTAATTTTTATTTTTAATAGTAACTACATGTATATTTTAGTGATAAGAAATAAATAAATAATATTGATATAAAATTTTGTATCAATATAGATACCCAAATCCGTAAGTCACAAGATAAATTTATTATATCTTTAAGAATATTAGAGCAAAGCTTAAATTTTTTTTAACTTATTATGAGTTATTTTTTTATATGAAATTTGAATGTCATAACTAATGACGAGATTCAAAATAGAAACTTATATTTTGGACCCTATTATGACGCTCTTACATATAAAATAAATTATTTTAAAGATCCATGAATTTGAATATTGATATTCATACGGAATTTCATATCAATAAATAATTATATAATTTTATTATTGTATATGAAGGTATAAAAATAATTTAAAAAGAAAGAAAGTAATCGATTATTTTTATATTGTTGTCATCTAAACGAAATATTACTAAACTTAAGGGGGAGTAAGTGATAGTAGCAAATATTTAGCTCATTTCAATAATTCAATAGCATGATTGTAGTGCTGCCATTTCTAGGTACAAGTTGATAGTTTAGTTGGAAAAAGATGATAAGTTAACATCTAGCTCACATTTCCAAACAAAACAATTCTGCTTTTGTGATTTTCTATGTTAAAAATTCTTTTCTCCGACCCAACATTCAAATTTAATTCATACCCATCTGCGTTTGAGAGAGGGAGAGATGAAAGAAGAGATTCCCGTATGAGGAAATGATCATAAGAACAGTCCATATGGACGATGATGAAAAAAAAAGATGGTGCAATTTCGAGGGTGATTACAAGCTTTAAATTTGCAGTGATATAAAAGTTTAGTGTTAGATTCAGTAAATAGCTAGTGGATCTAGCTAGCATTTAAATTTGGATTTTAACTGTTATTCTTAAAATATTTGTTAAAATTTTTATATATAAAAAATTATAATTTTTAATATATTATAATTTATGATAAGCACTCGGATCAATTATTATATTAAATATCAAAAATTACTATAAATAATAAATATAAAAATCTTAACAAATATTATAAAAACATTTGTTAACAACCTCTTTTAAATTTTAAATTTCCTACCATTATTTTAATGGTGCACGAGATATCATATTAAGTTATTACTTGACTCAGAAACTTAAAAGTTGTAAATATGCCATTGGACAGAATATTAAGCTTGTGCAAGATAGAAAAATTTTTACATTAAATCAATATGTGTGACTTAAGAGTGGTTGAACTTTACACTTATGTATAGACTGAAGACAATGAATTCAAATTAGTTCAAACCCAATATGTCAAAGGGAATTGGCATAAAAGGGCAAAAGAAAATTCCCAAGAAAAGCCCGTCCTTTTCTTCCACCGAAGCAAAAATAACAAGAGAATAAACTTTTCCTTCCTTCTTTACTTTTCACTTTTCCCCAATACTTTCTCAAATCCAACGGAAGCTTAAAGACATATCGATTCTGTAAACAGTGGAAGCCTAGCGGATCATTCCATCCAACTGCTCCTTTATACTGGTCCGTTGACATACACTCACCTAATACGAGCCGTGCCGCGGATCGTACCTAAGCTTATCCATCCTCACAAATCAATCCAATAGCAATTTAGTAAGGAATGAAGGTAAACTGTAATGGCAAAGGCAGAAGCAAGCACTATTCAAATATGTAGTTCAGAGTCTTAGTAAAAGTATTTCCGGTAATACGTATAGTGCATGAGGATGAACATAACATACCTCTGCCATGTAAAGTTTGCAAATGTATAAATGTATTGATAATTTTAAAAGGAAACCGTAGAAGTATATTTTCATGAACTCCTATGCTTAAACGTCATATCAGTAAATCAATAGACCAGTGTGAAGGAAGCCTCATAAGCATCACATTTTTAACTATAAACAGGAGTCTTGTAACTACTTTGGGGCATTCTGGAAAGCTCCACGCATTCTCTAGTCATTCTAATAAAGATAAGCTCTGTATGAGTTTTGCTCTATCTTCTCTCATTTTCTTGGAAGCCAAACGCTCAAAAATCCCAACGAAACATAGTGAGTAAATTCCAGCATTTACAGGGATCAAGTACGTTCCGTCCTCTTATAGAAATAGAAACTATCAGTAGGAGCAAAGAGAGAACCAGAAGCGGGGAATTAAAGGTTAGCTGAAAGCCTTAGTTAGGAGAGGCACAAGGAAAAGAGAAGGAAAACCTCCAAGTGTAAAACTTGACAAACTTGCTAGAAAAGGAAGCATATAAGTGCGATTTCGAATGATATATAGCACAGGCACAAAATTTATGTTACATTTTATATGTAAAAACATTAAAAAACCTGAATAGTTCAATAAGTCTGCATGGACAATTACCCCATATGAATAGATAAGTTTTTGCTCCAAATAGGCCCAGATGAGTTGTCCAGCTACAAAGACTTATCATTCTTTTGATGAAGGAAACTAGCTTTATACACAAACTCCGACCTTTCAATTTGATCCATTCTCAGATGCAGATTTATCCTTCCCTGCTCTATACTTTCTAGGAGACAATTGCTTTAGGGAGATTCAACATCAAAAGAGAGAAAGTACAAGAAAAATTAGCAATACCAAACAATCTCTTCAACACAAAGCAGTGTGTTTCATTGCCCATTGATTTTTATATAAGCTGTGTGTGCAAAGGAGTTTACATAAACATTTGCCAATATCAAGTAGACTACACAAGTATGATGTTGACCGTCATTGGCAATATTTTGATCAGACCGTAGGCTATCCAACTGATCATTATTATTAAACGAATAACTATGAGAAATCTACAGGAGGAAGAAGCTGATGGATGCATGCTAAATAATATGCTGAGTCCAAACCGCAAAACCAGGGCATGATTTCACTTTCTCAGACACTGAAGCAAGGGTTTCAACATTTCTTTTCTTTTAACAATAGTTTTACTCAAAGCCGGATAAATCCATTTTATTTTATTTCGTTCAGCAAGAATATAAATGTCATAGATAGAGGGGGTATAAATGAAAATTTTTTGGTTCCAATTTTTCACGGGGTAAGGTTCTATATAGGACCAATTATTGTTGGCTTTGATTTTTTGTGATTCAGGTATGGAAAAGGAAAGGTGATTAAAAAGTTTTCATAAGTGAATAATCTTTTATTTCTCCCAATATTCTTTTTTAAGATGTATAAAATCATATCCAGGATGATCAACAGATTCACTTGAGCTAGACAGGCTTTTCATATATTTTTGAAAAAATCAAATTTGGATTGTCTTCACTTGCGATTCCGCAAGTAGATGCCAACAAAATTAATATCGTGGATGAGAGTTGCATTGGCAGGTATATTAGAGTCACCTATATAAATGCGAAGATGCGTGTTAGTCGCCAATAATGGTTGGAACAATGAATGATTGCTTGTAATACTTAATATTGTAGTATTTTCTTCAATAATATAACAATATCAACCTAAGCATTTGGATTGTCCTTGGATAAGATGATTGTTGAAAGTATGTATTGCCTGTTGAGGAACATTTACTAATACATTAACCTCACCTGAAAATCATCCGGCAGGTTCAGGCCCATATGCTAATTCTGGTGGAATTTGAAGCTTGCGTTTTCCACCTGAATAAAATTAGAGAAGTGAATTTCTTTTAGGAAATTTGAAAATACGCAATAAACAACAGAAGTTCACAAATGTTTTCTTTTAGTCATATATATATATATACACGATTAATATATTCTCAAACGAACAAATTTCATATTCGATGTAATACAAAAACCAGATTCAGTAATTTACAAATGTCTATGTAGCAAACATATGAAATTTCACCTGTTGAATTGTCTTTACTAAATTGAGGTAACTTCATACAATTATGCAAAAAACTTTGAACACTTGAAGTATGCAGCTAGATACAAATGCATTCTAAAATAATGGATTACTCCGAGAAATGATAACGATTATATTCAGGCTTACACAATTTGTAATTTGTATAACACACAGACAAATGTGACATGAAAATGAAGATAACAGCAGATTATTTCCAGATTCTAGACAGATTTAATTAACATTTCCAACCACAAGATTGAAAAACAGCCTAACTGGATGGAACAAATTGTTCAACAAGTAAGAAAAATTTGTACCTTGCCAACTCCACTAATACGAATAGTAAGCGGTCTACCACGCTTGAAGCTGCTATCAAAGAGTATCCCATCGGCAAAACTTGCAGTGTAGTTAACCTATATCAATTGCAAAGCTCAAAATTTGCAGAATTTGTCACATATACAATTGCAAATCAAAGGAAAATTCATAAACTGAGTTTGGAACACTATTAAAAATTAAACCCAATCAAGGAGGATCACACCATTAAAATTAAAAATAAGTAAAATATTTTTTACTTTTATAGTTCAGATTTAATTAAGCAGAATATTTTATGCTTTTATAGTTTAGATTTAGGACGAGTAATATGTGAGTTGCATGAAAATCGAATTTGGGTGCGGGTCAAAAAATTACATTTATTTTCACTTTTTTTTTTTTTAATTTACGGTTCAAATTAATATTTTGGAATTCAAATCATTCGAAATTTTTTTCTGTTCAAATCGAATCCAAATATTTTTCACATCCCTATTTTTATTATTGAGAAATATACTTGCAAAGGATAATTATTAATTAATTGGTTCATGCTTAAGAGCAAGTAAATAAATAGTTTATATCACTAATTATCAACACAAAGAAGAATTTCTTTTTGTTAATTTTACTAATTTTTTTTTCTTTTATTAGTGTCTTGTTGAGTTACCAAATCATGAAAGAATTTTTTTCATCAATATCATAATTGTAAAAAAGAATATTTTGTATTGTTTACACATGTTAATATTAATTAATTAATTTATTTATTTATCCAATGACGACAAAAATATTCTTTTTATGATTATAAATTAATTTGTGTTGGTGTTATTAATTTTTAAGCAATTATTGACACAATAATTATCGTAAAGACAAAACATTTTTTTTTTTTAAATGATTGGTTAAAATAATAACAAAAAAAAAAAAAGAATATACCATTCTCACATCATTAGTGAACTCTCATAATCTTGTTAAAAGCATATCTAGTAAAATGAGCATTTAACATTTCTTCTTTGAAACGAAATAAACTTCCTCTGCCACGTCAACTAACAACCAGTGTCACAACAGCCGTCCGATCAATCTGATAATCAAACTTTCCGAATGCAGTACAAAGCTCGTGTTTCCCCTTCCCGCCAAAACCAACACAATCAAGATTCCAAATAACCTCCTTAACTAATCCAAGCGCTCACGCTCCCAGTCCTTATCCACGGGCCGTCTACCCCGAGCGTTCAATCACGCACTCCTCCAATTATAAATACGCCCCCAAATTCCATCTTTCATTTCCATTTCTCTCTGGAAAATGGCTACTGTTTACGCTTCTCTCCGATTCTTCGTTCTCGTGACGATATCTCTCATCTGCATCGCTAAATTCGCGGCCTCAACGGACTTCGATATGCTCTTTGGCGCCTCTCCGCCACTGCAACAGCCGCCAATGCCAACGCCAACTTCAACGCCGGAATTTCACGAGCAGGCGTTCTTCTCACAGACGACTGCTCTGCTAGCGCCGATTCTCTCACACCTCGGATACAATGAGCTAGCCGCTGCGGCTCCGTCAATCTCCACCGACGCCACCGGATGGTCCGGTCCGTCGACTCTGTTCGCTCCGTCTGACTCCTCTATCCGCACTTGCTACTCCTGCTCCGTCCCTTCTCTCCTCCGCGAACACCTCGTTCCCGGTCTCTTCACCGTCGATTACCTCCGCAAACTCTCTTTCGGAACCAAAATCGAAACCTTAAGCCCCGGCCGTTGCATCACCGTGACTTTCACGAAAATCCAAAACGACACCGTGTCGAAAGTATTCATCGGTGGCGTGGAAATCACTCATCCAGATCTCTTCAACAACGGACTCATAATCATTCACGGAATCCAAGGCTACGTCTCTCCTCTTTCGCCGTTATCTTGCGACGTTGAGCGAATGACGTCACTGTCATTCCCTTTTCAGCCGTCCGATCGATCTGATCATCATCCTCATCCTCATCATCACCGGATTCACACTCAACAGTCGATCATGCGGCTGATGCTCCGTGACGCGATGCTTCGTCTTCGAAGCAATGGCTTCAACATTCTCTCGTTAGCCTTCAAAGTGAAGTACTCCGAACTCGTCACTCTCAACAACATGACCGTTTTCGCTCTTGATGACATATCGATCTTCTCTGGATCGTACACTTACCTAAGCAACATCCGGTTCCACATAGTGCCGAATCGTTACTTGACGATCGCCGATCTCGAGAGATTGCCCGTCGGAACCATGCTACCGTCACTGGAGCCAGGACAGTCGTTGATGGTAACGACGTCCTCCGGAGGAGGTTCTCCGCCGGCTCCGTTAAGGATTAACCACGTGAGAGTGAAGGTTCCTGATGTGATGAAAAATTTGAAGATCATTGTTCACAGTGTTTACTTGCCGTTTCCTCATATACATGCTTCTGTGTTCGAAGGAACGGTCGGAGTTTCCGCCGGATCAGAGGGTGGATCAGACTTCGGAGATAGCACGATCGAAGGAGAGTGTACGGCAATGGAGGAGCATGCACTTGGTTCTTGTGCTAGTATCGGTACTGGCACTGGTAATGGAATGGCTCCGCCTCTGGTAAAGGTTAGTAAACCGAAACAGATGGTGGAGATTGAAGATCATCATATGCTGTGATGATCATTGAGTATAACGTGTCATGATTAGTGTTTCAGTCAATGATTGACTTGCGTTGACTCTCCTTTTGTGTGTGAATAAATAATATCTCAATCGTTTCTGCATTGATGGATTGGTAACAAAAGAAATCTTTCGTTGATCTTTAAAGAACAAAGAATTTTAATTGATAATTAATTACAAAGAAATTACAAAATTTTCAGATTAATCAAAATTACGGAAAATATTACTACAAATTTCATTTTCATTTTCATTTTTACTACTTCCTGTGTACACATCCCATGATCGAAGAAGGCAGGTTCCCAAGCCTATCAATTCCTTCTGCAAAAACAACTCCCATGCCCATATAGAAATGAGACTCAATATGGCAATGAAAAGCCCAAGCTCCAGGATTATCCGCCCGAAATCTCAAAGCAGTCCACCCATAAGGATGAACGGCTACTGTATTTTTCATAATCGGATCCACCAAATTGTAATTTTTCGGATCTTCGTACATGTCGAATTTTCCTTCTCCATAGCCCATGACCCAAAAATCATGCCCATGAAGATGCCAAGGATGAGTTTCACTGTTGTTGACGACCATAGAATTTGCATTCTGAAGAATTATGTCGACTGTCGAACCGAAATCCAGCTTGTAAATTCCATTTCCTATTGTCCCATTTGTGTTGGTGGCATTACTAAAAATGTTGTAGTTTTGGAAATCATAACCAGTAGGAGGTGGGGTTTGGTCAAATGCATGTAACAAGTTTTGTTTTAGGGCAATGAGGTAAGGAACATGGGGAAGATTGTATGATACATTGTTGACACTCCAACGCGTAAATCCGCTGACATTAGTTTGTGTGTTTAGTAAAACGATGACTCGATGCGAAGTTTTCGGCGGAGGAATGACATGGTCTCTATGGGACTTGATGGCGAGAGACTGGTTGACACGCGGGCGCACGTCGTTCCATGCAGGAACGGAAGGAGGAATTGTGGGAGGTGATCTTCTAGGATGGTTGGGGTAGTAGTTGAAAATGGCTAAAGCCGGAGGAGTTGTGGAATTTCTACTAACAACACTACTTGTAGCCCAATAATTTCTTGTAGGATTTTGGTCAGCTTTCACCAAGACAGAATAGGTTTCTCCAGAATATATGTACAAGTTTTGTACCACAAAGGGCTGAACATAATGTCCATCCGCTTCAACAACAGTCATGTTGTGACCCTGGAGAAAAAAATCATATTAGTAGGACTAAAGTGAAATTTTTTGTATAGGTAATTTTGAAAACAAGTACTTGGTTTTGGTTTTCAAAAAATATGGAAAACACTTACCTCTATCTGGAAACTGAGGGCTGAGAGAGCAGTCAAGCTGGAAACTCTTAGTCTGTAAATTTTTCCAGGGATTACAGTCAAAACAAAGGGAGAACACTGAGGATTTGTTGCATTACAAACTTTGGCAACATCTAAGCTTGGAGAAGCCAAACGAGAACAGTTAAATCTTCCTCTTCCTTGAATCAGAAGTGACTGAAACATAAAACAGAGAAAACAAAAAACAATAACACTTTTAGGGATTAGATAAAACGAAAACAGAAAACAGAAGACTCTGTTTTCGAGGAATTCTCCCAATTATGGGGCCAGAAGTACTTACATCAGGTTCACCAACCCATTGAAAAGGAATTGAAGACAATCCAGCGGCCTGTTCATGAGCACTTCTGTGATACCAATCGTTCAGAATTATGCTTCGGTCGTAATCGTATGCAAATGGTTCAGGTTTTCCATCAGGAAGTGCCACTCGAATGGATCCATACAATCCAGCTTCTCTTTGCATTCCATAATGGGCATGGTATAAGTAAGATCCAGGCTACAGAAAAAAAAATTGAAGAAATCGGAATTATTATTAGTTACATGTAGTTTTCATGATAAACCAACCTGGGAAATGAGAAAATAATGCCTACACAGAAAAGAAATCAAGCTAAAATGTTGTGATCTGTGAATAAAAGCAGAAGCAAGAAAGCAGAGAAAGCAGAGAAGCAGAAGTAGAAATTTGTAACTGACTGACACAGAGACAAGAAAAACTTTCCCAATGTTTTTAGAAACATGGTTTTCAAAGGATCATTCTGGAATAGAATTTACTTCTGATTGATTCCAGGGAATCAATGAAGCTAAACATAGAAATCTAAACTAGAAAATCGAAAACTCACCCTGTCAACAACAAATTTGTAAGTAAATGTTTCTCCAGGAAGAATTGGACACTGAGTTACGCCTTCTGTTCCATCAAACCAGGGACTTCCAATCTGTAAAAATCACAAATATTTATCACCAATGAATTCCATTTACAGGAAAAAAAAAAAAAAACTGAAACGGGAAATTATCTTTTTCTTTTTCTAACCTGTCGAATTCCATGCCAATGAATTGCAACATTCTCAGTCACCAAGCTGTTCTTCAGCTCAACAATCACAGTATCATTCTGCTCAGCCAAGATTGTTGGTCCTGGAGTTCTTCCATTAATGGTGATCACTAATTTTCTGAAGCAATCTGGAGATCTGTACTCGTACTTAACTTCCCATTTATATCTCCGAATTCTGGATGCCTCAGTCAATGGAAAATTTACCAGGGAGAAGATGAAAACACAGAAAACCAACAAGTTGAAAAGCTTCACTCCTCTGAGTAATCCTGAAAACACAGCCATGTCGAAACCTGTTATGGCTATGAAATTCTGGCAACTGATTCCGGTTTGCTGCAAATTCTGATTTCTTTTTCTTTTTCTTTAATCTGCAGCTCTGAGTTGAGATTATGTGTGTAAACACATATATATAGGCAGAAAGACGTCCGGTTGGTTGCATGTATTACAGAAAGGTCAAATTTGGAGCACAGGGGTTGAACGAGAAAAGATTGACTTTTATTAACTGACACGATAACAAAATTTAGGTCCCAACGGTTTAAATTTTCAACAAAAGGGGACATAGTTTGTGTTTTTATGTCAAATAGAACCCCATTTTTGAATTATTGAAATATACTTACAGTTTATATTATATGTTCATATGTTAATGACTATTGTGGCATAGAACATAACCCTGAAATCGATACTTGGTGTTGAAGATTATTGCCTTAGACTTTATTTTGAAATTATTAAAGGAGTTTTGATAATGAGTACTCTTAGAACATTTGTTAAGATTTTCATATTTGTTAAATTATAATTTCTAATATATTAAAATTTATCATTTATTATTATATTAAATAGTAAAAATTACTATATATAGCAAATACGAAAAACCTTAACAAACAGTTGTTAGCGAAATTCTTATTAAAATATGCTTATTATTAAGTTATATATAGTTATATGTGGATGAGATGGTAAAAATTCATGTGTTAAGAGGGTGATTTGGTTATTTATTTAGAAAATTAGGAAATTTTTTATATAAATGATTTAATTATATTCTTAATTGATATAAACCAAAGGTTTTTAAGGATTCAAATCAGAAGAAAATATCTTGAACGCATGGTTGCATAAACGGTCTTGTTATTGGTATTGACCTTTTAAAATTTTGAAACTTTCCATTCAAACCTTCTTAAATTTAAATTTTTTGACTTATAAACATCTACAAAATAGATGGGATTGTAATTTTAGGGCAGATTCTTTAAAAGTGGTCATATTTAAAAAACTTGGAGTTATTAACTTATTATTCATTGGTCAATTAAATACAACGTGATTGTAATAAATGATTACAGAGAGACAGCGAGCAATTGCATGCAATTTGTTATATTGGATAAGGTAAACTATATTATTCGTTGACCATAGAATTTTCTTAATAATATATTCATCCTTGAATTTTAAGAGAATAACATATCAGAACATACTTTGATGAGTTTAATATATGTAGGTCCCTAAATTTAAGTCCATTTTAAATTTTAGTGCTCGTTTGATTTTAGCTTTTTTTATCGATGGAAAGAAATTATTTTAATATTAGAATTTTTTTTAAAAAAATTATCGTTTGGATGTTGTTAGAGAATAACTTTTAAATGATTAAAAAAATTAATTTGTTTATATTGAAAGAAGTTAAAATTTGATTGTTTTACAATAAAAAAATTTTAAGAGGTTAAACTATCTTAAATATTTTTATTTTATTTTAAAATTTTATCCTATTTTTATTTTAATAAAATTTTTAAATATTTATTTATTAAAGTAATTATATATTTTTTACTAATTTTTTTACGATAACTAAATAACAAGTATTTTTTTTAATTAAAAATTCTATTTAACAAGTTATACTAAACGTGGTAAATCCCGAGGTGTTGGCTGACGGTTGGAGTTTCCGAGTTTCCAAACTAAACGGATCCTTACACTAGTTTATTTAATGCTACTATGTTAGGGACTTATTTGTTATAAATTATCAAATAATGTACTAATTTGTTATTTTTCAAAATTTAGAAATGAATATGTTATTAAACCCAACTTCTTCTTTTTCTTTTTTTTTTTTCTTTCTAGATGATATTCAAAGCATGAAACCGCGTAGACTTTTTCTTTTGTGTATAGAAAATTTTCTATATATTTTTTAATTTAAAATTTATTAGTACACGTTAGGTAATTTGAAAGCCTAAACTTTTGTACTATCCTAAAAATTTTCGTTTATTGAAATAATAGACACTTACAATTATAAGGTTATAATTATTTATGCAATATTTAAAACTTTTTATATAAAACTTAAGTTATTATTATAATTTAAAATTTTTAAGTAAAATTTTAGATTATAACTTAAAAAATTTAGAAAGAATTTTTTAATTTACCGTTATATGAATCAATTCGATAATTCAAGATATTTATAGACCGATTAAATAAGATTCGAGATATTCAATTTATTGAATAGAATGTATTTTATTGTGAGATATTTACGGCACAAAATTTTTAAAAATTAAACACAAACTTAAAAATTTTAATTATTTCTTAACGAATCTCTTTGAATTTTTTTATTATTTGTTATTTAATAATAGAATCAGAGTCCTTTTAAAAGGAAAGATTTTTGCATGTTCTCTTCTTAAGACTTTTGTGTTTGGCTTTTTTTGTTGCTTAAGAAAAAAAAAAAAAAAAAAGAGGCAATTAGTTCGTTTAACTACTTTTTTCTTTTTCTTTTTCTTTTTTTCCTAATATTATTTATTCTTTTTAAATTTGTGTCGATTTGCATAATGGGTTTGTGTTTGTAAAATTATAAAGAGAAAGAATTTTATAAATAATTAAATTTAATTAAAAAAGTGCTATCGTACAATTTAAATTTTAAATTTTGGGTAAAAAAATTATCAAATTTTTCTTAAATTAAGATTTTGACTCCTTTTATGAAGGTTTTTTTTTCTTTGTTATAAGAAACTTTAATTTTTGTGCTAATAGTTTCAAGTCTCTAACCTCATATATTTGTATAGTCGACAATTTTGAAATTATTTTTTGAAAAACAAAAATTTTAAATTGATTTATTATTTAATTTCACTAAAATACAAATGAATTTGTCTCTGTTATATGTATTCCTCCATAATTTATCTTATAAAAGAATTTTCAATAATTTTAATTATAATTTTTTTAATGAATTTTCAATGAGCTTCCGATGAATCTTACACCAAAATTCATCTCTATTTTAGATATCGTTTAATATTGAGATGTTATAATTTTAAAGGTATAATTATTATAAGATGTAGCTATTAAATACCAAATATTAAGAGCCAATCCCAATAAAAATTAGTATTATTAAAT
Source organism: Trichilia minutiflora (assembly GCA_035590515.1). Lineage (NCBI taxonomy): Eukaryota > Viridiplantae > Streptophyta > Magnoliopsida > Sapindales > Meliaceae > Trichilia > Trichilia minutiflora. The sequence goes on from JAVXUL010000020.1 coordinate 2,714,202, forward strand.
ATTTTTTAATTTTTTATATTAAAAAAATACTACCATTCTAAACGAAGTCTTATAATAATTAGTATAACCAAATATTATCTCGTTAGTCTCTTAATTGCATATATTTAAACTATAAATTGGAGAATATATGTTCAGGCCAACCCTATAGCTGTCGTATTGTAGCCTTAAATGTAGGACATTGCCACATGCCAAAGGTGAAGTATTTAATTCATAGGCAATTAATTTTGTACGCCGAAAAGGGGTGTGACTCAGCTGTGAGGAGGACGCGTTAATCGGTGTACGATTTTAAATTCGATTTTTATTAACTTATAATTTTATTTTATATTTGATACTATGGTGAGTAATATCTGTACCTATATCTCTTTTATTAAGGTTAAATATAATGTGATTTGCGATCACATACCCCTAAAAATAAGTGTCTCATCTCGTATATTCAACTTAACTTTACAATGACTGAATACGTAAATTTTCTTGTATTTATAAAAAAATAATAAATAATTTTGTACGAAAATATATATTCTTACTTCAAATCTCAACCATTAAATTGAATTGAATGAATCAATAATTTAAACTTTTAAAATAAAGAAACCCAGTACTATAAAACTAATAATTTATATTTATATTTATATCAATATTTATATTCAAGACAAACCAAACCCATAGGTATCATTTTGTTTTGAATGAGAAAAGATTGTTAAAATATTAGAGTAAGATAAAAAATTGTCACATGCCAACATTAAAGTTTTTAATTCGATAAATATATATATATATATATATATATATATATATATATATATTTATATAT
>JAVXUL010000020.1:2734057-2770559 GCA_035590515.1 Trichilia minutiflora
GTCGAACCACTATAAAAATCAGTGTGTTCTTTAAATTTCTGTCATCATATCATCTTTCATTCATCTCTTGCATTCACATAATCCTTTTTGATATTTATTTAAAGTTCAAATTTTTAATTTGTCCAATTCACCCCCTCTTGGATTGCACCAACTGGGACTTCAGTCAGCAACTCCTGAAGTGTGATGATTGATGAGACAGCAAACAAACTTCAATTTCTAGGCTAAATTGATAAGGAAGCATACAATGTAATTTAGTTGGAGTATTTAGAAACTGAAAAGAAGTTCAGAAACAAATGAAAACATAAAAAAAAAAGAATTAAGCAATATATGTACTTAAATAGCACATATATGAGGAACGTATTCAGGACTAAAGTCGTGCTTATATTAACTTCTTTGAAAATAAGAGACATGTATCCTAGTAGTGTGTGCACGCAACTAAGAATCAAGAGAACTTCATTAAATAAATAGTTTGCATACATTTGATCTTAAATGCTTTACCCCACGCATTAGTATCATCAAACTGTCCTATAATGAATAAATTTGTATGCATTTAAAAAGTTTCAAAGACAAGAATATGTAATGGAAAAAGCGAACCTCGTAAGTCACTTCAGCAGTAGAGATATCATTAGCAATGCCTCTGTTTTCCTCACTACAAAGCTCAAAAGTCATTTGATTCCGGTGTCTTGCACGCTCTGTGGCAGCAAGATGGGGATTCTTCAAGTCTGTTAAGTCATCGTCATCATCTTTGACTCTATCCACAGCTTCATTGCCAGGTCTCACCTTCTTACCTTTGGGAAATCTAACTCTTTTCTGCCTGTAAAATTAAAACCAAATACCATCATCAACCAAGCAGAAACCTAAAGTTACCAAGTAATTAAAAGCAGCTAAGCAACTTAAATACTAGAAAATTTATTTTAAAATTTAATAACCATGGAAATTTCAATCTTTTCTGACTGTAAAACTAAAAGCAAATATTGCCAATATCATAAACTAAACAAAACCCTAAATTGACAAGCAAAAAATCAGCCTTTAAACTTATATATAAGCAAATATATCATTTTAAAAAATGTCTACAATTAACTCCAATCAAAGGGAAAAATTCAGAAAAAAAGAAAGGATATCATGGTAACACCAGAGATTCATAGTTTCCCAGGAAAAAAAAAATCCAGAAACACTTCATTCAAACTTAAAATTTTCAAATTGTTAATAATACCAGATATTCAAACTTTCCCAGGACAAAATTTCACTCCAAAATAAGCCTTAAAGCCTTTATTAACAATTAAACAAGTCTATCTCATTGAAAATAAAAACATATCAAAATGAACAAAAATATTTAAAAAATAATAAAACCCTTGAAAATAAGAGAAAAGATTAGGGTTTTACATGGTTTGTTTGTCGGAATCTTCGTCTTCAAAGAATTGGCGCTTACGAGACGATTTCTGCTCCATTAAAACAAGAAAACCTTAACAACTAATTACCGAACGTAATCAATTTCTGACAGAAGTTCTTAACCAAAATTTGAAGAAGGTTGTAATTCGTGAATCGTTCAGAGGAAAAATGGGAAAACCAAAAACGCAGTTGTGGACTCGGTTTCGTTCGTATTGTAATACAGGCCCAAATTATTTTACCCGACCCGAATTTAATTGGGCTGGATATAAACAAGACGATTGGATAAAAGCTCATTAGACAAAAGATGATACTGGGCTAATTAGAAATTGCACATTTAGGCACATTTTCTTCTTAATTCACTTCATTCAAGCTAATAGTGTCTCAAAAAAAATGTAATAATAGAAATTTAAATTTTTAAAAAATTAAAAATCTTAAAATATTTCTTATGTGCAATACAATTTTTTTTAAAAATAATTTTAGCTCTTTCATTATATATATATATATATGTATGTATGTATATGTATGTATGTATGTATTATTAATTCCAAGTGATCCCATATGTTTTTTTCCTTCAAGTACTTTAGTTGTTCTAAATCATGCATAGAATTATCAATTTGTACTCCTTAAATCACCAAATTAAGATTATAAGTTTGAACATTTTATTATTATGAAACCTAATCAATGATGAAGAGTGAAGAGATTCTAAGGGGTTTTGAGGAGAAAAGATGTAAATTTCTTCCATCTCTTTCAGGCATGGATGCCTAAAATATAATAAGAAATATCATAATTTGGTCACTATTTATTTTTATTATTCATACCATGTCCATGATTTTTAAGATCAATTTTAGGTTAAAAGTGTAAATGTTCACATCTATTATTTAAAAAAATGCATTCTTATTTGTAAAAAATAAATTTTTTAGAAGCCCAATTGGTATGATTAGGAAAATAAATAACATTTTCTACAATTTGTTTGATGTATTGCTAATATATTTTTACATATACTTAAAATATAAGTTTTACAATTTTTAGATATTGTAAATTATTTATTTAACCCTTTCAATTTATAAATTAAATTATTAAGCTACGACATCGAGAGTAAATACTTACCATGATTTATTTACACACACACACACACATATATATATATATATATATATATATGAGATCAAGAGACTAAATAATTATAAGGGTACTCAATGAAAATATTTTTAAATGTTTTCAATATAAATTGATTGATGGATAAAGATTTCATTAAGTTTAATGCTTAACAAGGAGGCCAAGACAATATTTTGTTTTCCTTAAATGTTTTGTTTCACAGGCTATTTCAAGTATTTAAGAGTATTTAATATGTTTTCAAGAGTCCTCATTAAATTCATGTCATTAACATATATTAGTACAATAACAAGATCACGTTTTGATTTCTTTATGAATATAGTTGAGTGTAAAGAATTATTAATAGAAATTGTTGATGAGCGAAATCTACAAGTTGTTAGTCTGGTTAAATAATATTTGGGTTAACTTTGAATACTGTATAATAAAGATGAAACGGTCTTCTATTTCTAAGAATTTGTAAATACAATAAAATTTAGAATAATATCGGCTGTTCGGTAAAGAAACTCTAATATCTAAGTTAATAAGTAGCAAAAAGATAAAAAATTAAAAAAAAATAATAAAAATCAGGTAAATCTAATTATTTTAGAGTTATCACTTGATTACATAAGAGTGAGAAGGGAAGGAGATGATAAACAGTAATTAGCAAGGCTAAGGAGAATAAGTGTTATTCCTTCTCAAATTGGACTTGGCTCTCTTTTTAAGAAATGGTTATAGTGTCCTACAAACTTTCCCACATGAGTCCTTGAAGAATGAGAGTGATGGATAGCATGTTGTAGGAGGATGGCTTATATTGCTAAGTAAGTTGCTTGCTAAGTAAGTTGCTATAGGAAGATGGTGTGTGCTGCAAGATTTATTGATTATTAAATAATTATTACTATGTGCTTTTGTTGTTGGAAAGTTTATAAACAATGAGTGATTTGATGAACAATCATACTGCATAGAAATAGAGAAGTGATACATCTTTCGTGTTTGACACGTGGCCTTCACCATCGTATTCCCATTTTTGGTATTACTAACCTACTATTACTGAAAATGAGATAGAAAAGGAGGATCTTGATTCAGCTAAAAAATCTCGAGATTCTATTCAAGCATGTCCTTAAGCATTGTTGAAGAATCTATCTCAAACAACTGTACATAATATTTTTAATGATGGGTTAGAATTGTTGATGTCGACAAGGATTCAACCTTAAAAGTACGATATTTAAATGAGTTTTAACTCTGATCATATAGTAAAAATGATGACGTGATTAAGATGATGATATGGATAAGCGTTTATCTTTGTAAATTAAAAACGATCTCACAGTAATGCCTTGATTTTCGAATTAAGATTTTCAACTAATTTTTTGATTATACGGTCAGAAGTCAAGTTTTATCATCTAGTAGTAATCATTTTTCTCTCCAACATATATTTCTTTTATTAAATAATATTCACTATGGCAATTATATTATAGATTTTGTTAATGAATATTTTTAGACACTTGTTAAATATTTTATATTTAATAAATTATATTTTTTAATGAATTAAAATTGATAATTAATTATTATATTAAATATCAAAAATTACTATAAATAATAAATATAAAAATTTTAATAAATATTCTAAAAACATTCGCTAACAAAATCCATGCATTATATACACCCTAATTTTAATCTATACCTTATAAAATTTTATAGAACATAAGATATGATATAGATTTTGATTAACAATATAATATTGTTCCTCATAATCAACACTAAGTCTCTAAAAAACTTTGTACAATAATTCGTGTTTTAACATAATAAATTTAACACCATTAAGGTTCCAGATTATATCATATTTTGTCAGAGAATTCAACTCTGTTTACATTGTGGTTTTTCATTTGAGCCAATCATGACTCAATTTTTATTGTATAATTGTGTATAGGATGAACTAAAATTTTAAAAAATTATTTGGTGAGAGTGAAAGGCTAAAGGGAAACCGATCGAGCACATGAATAAAAAATAGAGGATTAGGTGGAGAAAGAAGATGTATACAACACAAACCGACAACCTTTCCAAATCACCATGTGGAAGGCAAGCTTTTGTTATCCTCTTCACTTGTCCCTTTCATTGTTGGCCTAACAAACACGATATGGGTTTCATTTCTATATCCATTCCCATTACGTTAAATTTGACTCTGCATATATAGAAAAATATTGATTAATTCATTTTCAATCATTTATAAACTATGATTTTTCTAGTAATAAGTTGATTTTTAAAGTCATGTGGATTGGCTTTCGAGGGTTGGGTCAAATAGTTTGTAATAATTTTGATGAATTCTTTCTTTTTTTAATATATATTTGTGTTTGATTTTAAAAAATAAATAAAATGTTTAAAATATATTTAAATTCTACTAAAGGTTTTTATTTTTTAAAAAAAATCATATAATTTACCTGTAGATTTGAATATATCACTATCAAATCCATTACTTGAAAAATATTTTAAACTGATTTTAAATTAAACTTATTTAAATTTAGCATATATATATATATTATTAATTCAAAAAAAAAGACAAATATCTTTTATAATTTTAAAAAATTATACATGTTTCATATTTTTTATGATATATTTTTTTTAAAATTTAACACTGATGGCAAATAACTTTTATAATATCATTTTGTTAGTTAATTTATCTTCTTTTTTTTTTGTGGTATAATTATTATTATATTCCTAATTTTTATAAAAGTGAATTTTAAACTATAACAATATAATAATAATTATATTATAAAAAACAAATTAATTAACGAAATAATATTACCAGTAGATATTTATCATAAAAAAAAGAAAAAAAAAGAAAAAAATAGTATCTTGCGAGCTATTTATCATTCCCCCTTATTAGTTCCAAGTGATCCCATATGTTTTTTATCTTGAAGTACTTTAGTTGTACTATATCATACATAGAATTATCAATTTGTACTACACAAATCACAAAAATAAGATTATAAATTTGAACATTTTATTATTATGAACTCTAATCAATCATGAAGAGTGAAGAGATGCTAATGATTTTTGAGGAGAAAAGATACAAATTTCTTCCTCCTATTTAAGGTATGGTTGCCCAAAATTTAATAAGAAATATTATAATTTGCTCATTATTTATTTTTATTATTCATACCATTTCTATGATTTTTAATATCAATTTTAGGTTAAAAGTCTAAAATGTTAATGTTGATGTATTGTTAATATAATTTTATATATACCTAAAATTTTTTAGATATTGTAAATTATTTATTTAATTTTAACGTTTTTTATTATCAAGGTATATGTAAAAAATACCTTGATAAGAGCATTTATTTATTTTTTAAATGATGTATTTAGTATTTGATTTACAAAAACTAATAGAAAATGATTAATCATAACTTTATAATGTTTAAATATTACATGTCATATGATTTCTTTAAAATTTAAAAAAAAATTTAATATGGGTGTCATATAATCTTCTTTAAGTATTAAAAATATAAATAAGAAGATAATTTAAATCTAGTGAAATTAGGGTGATCACCTTAATTTATTAAAATTTTTACAATAATTATTTCATAAAGCTTTTGGAGATATTATTTTACATATTTATTTTAATTCATTTAGCATATGAATTATTTAAAATATTATTAATATATTAAGTAATGTGATATTGATCTCGGCTCTATATATTTGAAAAATTGATGGTTATAGCTGAAAAAATAAAATTAAAATTTTTGACTTAATATTAAAATAAAGTTTTTGAATAAATTATTTAATTATACTTTGATAAATATTTTTATAAATTTTATTTATTCTATATATTTATTTATAACATTATAATAAGCCAACTCAATAATTTCTGAATGTTTGTACTTGAGATGTCATATAAATTTTTATGTAAACTTTTTCATATAAATTTTATTATTATTAAATATTTTTATATAATTTTTCTCATAAAAATATATAATATGTGATGATTATGCAATACTATTACGATAATTTTTTATTAATAATTTTGATTTTTGGCATTATTGTATTTACATTTATAAATTTATTCAAATTTTAGGTAAAAATAAAAAATATCTTAATTTAAAAGTTTAATTTTTTTTGTTTATATTTTATAATTATTATATAAAACTATTATTTTTCATTCATTTATGCAATTAAATATTAATCAATGTTGTTATTAGGATCATTTACGAGTGTAATCTGGTGGTGATGAATTAAGTTTAAAATGTATGATTTGGATATACGTTCTGAATTTGATTCTAATCAGTCACTTATGATTTAAGTGCGATGCCTGAATGATGGTATATTCAGTTAATATCTTTTTAAAAATTAATCGGACGAAATCTATTTATTAGAATAAAACTTAGATACTTCAAATTATTCAAAAAAAAAATTATTGTTATTAGGATACATATCATTTATATATCTTTTTACATCAATTTTTTAATCTCATATATATATATATATATATATAATTAAAATTTATTTAATATTATAATATTTTTATTGTGTTTTAAAAATAAAATAAAGAAATAATAATTAATTTTTTATTTAATAAAAATCACGAACCACTAATTGAGGCTTGATTAAAATCGTCACGGATGACATCAGCTGCTATTGTGAATTTTGTATTACAGAACCGACAAAAACATAAGTACACAAATAATTAAATACTCCCTTCTATTTGATAGTCAAACATTTCGTGAATCACATTCTTAGACTTAATAATAAATAATTTATTTCACGTGTTATAAATTAAAGACATATTGTTGTCAAGGAGACTATTTATCTATTTTAAATTTTAATTTAAATATCAAAATAGTGAGAGAAATCATCAGAGAATTCCTCTTCAGCGTCAATAAAATATCAAAATAATTCGTTGAATATTATTTAATCATGTTAACATCATTAATACTCTAATTATTATTTTTTTAAATATTTAATATTATATTATATTATAATTAAAAATTTATCGAAACAATTCCTAGCGTTGGCTCACAATTATATGAAGCGAATTGAATATTCGACCTCAAATTGAGACAAAGAAGTGCATACAATCAAATCAATCAATGTTTCGCGATCATACCCTATATTTAAAATAAGAAATTCTTTACTTTAAAATGTTTCTCAATTATGTAAGTCTGTTCCATTTTAATAAATGAACTGCATGTAAATGATATTTTTTTTTTTTTTTAATTCGAAACTCTTGCTGTGGTTAAATTTTTCGGGTCCTTTAAATGGTATCAAATCAGAGCGAATCTAGCATCTCTTATCTTCGAGCATAGATCTGTACTTAATTCAATTTACATAAAGATAATAATTAAGTTCAGGATCGAAACTAAGATTTATGAATAAGAAATATATCACCTTACTATCGCTATCACGACAAATAATAAGATTAATTATCCAAAGCATATCAACGTGCATCATGTGTACATTAATTATCATGGAATTACAAACAAATTTAAGCTATTGATTGTGGTTAGCTCTATTTAATACAATAATTAATATCGGACAAATTATTAAATCACCATGTGATCAATATGTGTCCTATGAAAAGCTAATGATTAATTGTACAACTCCCAATATTTATTAAATATGGTATTAAAATCAGGGCAGAGCTATGTTTCAATATTGAGATATAATTATACTGGCTCTAATTTGTATGATATAATTTTAATTTTTTTATTATAGTTTATAGAAAAAAAAGTTGATAATTATGATAAAAAAATAAAAAAAATGTAACATAATATGACATGATTAGATTATCTTATGATTTTTTTTTGAAATTAGTGGAAAAGTTTAATTTGACGATGTTCAAATTTAAAAAGAGGTAAGTGATATCATAGTGCAGTTTAAAAAGTTGATTAATAATACAATATGTGAATCCGATAAAATTTAAGGGCTGTCCCATACTCTTATAAAGATTGTATCCTTAAATTCAAAATCACTAAATCTAAGACTCTTGTGTCAATAAATCACACAACTTGAGGCTATCATATGATTATACTTTTCAAGTATAATCTATAAACTTAATTGATTAATTTCCTTAATTTATAATTAAATTGAACTTCTAATTAACACTTTAATTATTTGTTTTGCTTGTAATTAAAAACATAAATTCAACTAATTAATCTCAAAGCATACCTCGTAAAAGTCTCTGCAACAATCACATTAATCCTAATCTTACACAACAGCTGTTGTTATCTAAATGTTAGTTAAATACGAGTGAGTCCTATTATTATTATCCGATGCGTTTTGCAATTTACTTTCAAAATCAAAGAAAACGTGTTATACCAAACACGCTTTAACATAGCTGCCATCAAATTTCTCATACTTGTACAAACTCATCAACATTATATTCCATAAATATTAAAATATTATTCATGTGATATTATATATCAAAAGCACCCAATAATTTGAGCATCCTATATTGATCTAATAAGTAGTTTAGTGTAGTGTTAAAGTATTCATCTTACTTTGTACTGAAAAAAGAATTAATTTTCACCTAATTTTTAAGTTTTAATTTTTTTATGAACGTAATCTCCAATGACAATATCATTGTAATATTGTAAAATTAAAAAAAAAAAATCAAGCATCAACGTGCATCATGGATATATTAATTATCCTGTAATTTCTTGACGTGCAGTGTAAACACAATTCTTATATTCCAGCCGTTTAATTGGATTTCTTGACTCAAAAATTTCTATAAATAGTTAACCAATTTGCATTCAAGCTCTCATGCAAACTAAAACATTCATTTCCTCTTCAGCCTGCTTTAGAACTTATTACAGATCATTTAGTCGAAACACTTAGTACCCAATTAAACAACTTAATTATTCATCCATGGCTGAGCTTCTGCAATGCAGAAAATCTCTGGTTATGGCAATGGGTTTATTCCTCCTTGCCTCGGCTGTCGTCTTGTCGACTGAGGCTAAGGTTCACAAATTAACCTGGGATATTTCATATCAATACAAATCTCTCGACTGTTACAAGAAGCTGTCTATCGCCATTAATGGAATGACTCCAGGACCTGCTATCTCTGCAACTCAGGGGGATACAATTATTGTCAAAGTCATCAACAATTTGTTGATGGAAAATGTTGCAATTCATTGGCATGGTATTCGACAGGTACTAGAACAATTAATCAAATATAATTAATTCTTCTCGTGAAGTTGTTACAATTTTTTTTTTTTACCAATTTGTGATGATTGATGTTAGATGGGATCTCAATGGAGCGATGGAACACATGGGGTAACTGAGTGTTCAACAATGCCTGGTGACTCGTTCACATACCAATTTGTTGTTGATCAGGTAAGTAAACGAATGTCGTTTACTGCACTACCATTTAAAATATATTAATATCAAGCTTTAACTTTTAGGTCAAGTAGTTAACTATAGTTTTCTTTTGCGTTGCATGCATGCAGCCAGGGACGTTTATGTACCATTCTCATTACGGAATGCAGAGAGCTTCTGGACTGTATGGACTGATCAAAGTAGCTCCCTCTGCCAGAGATACTGAGCCGTTCACTTACGATCATGAACATAGTATTGTCCTGAGCGATTGGTATCATACAAGCTCTTATGAGCAAGCTACAGACTTGACTTCCATTCCTTTTGTCTGGGTTGGAGAGCCACAGGTAAAATAATTTTCACATCAACAGTTGATCAAATATCATATATATATATATATATATATATATATATAATGATGCTGATTTAACTTTTGGGTTTGTTAATTTTTTTGTCAAATTTTCAGTCGCTTCTGATAAACGGAAGAGGAAAATACAATTGCACAAACTTGAACGCCAGTGTTTGTAATGCAACAAATCCTGAATGTCTCCCTTCTTCACTCATTGTAGTCCCTGGAAAAACTTACAGATTAAGAATAGCAAGCCTGACTTCTTTGTCTACCCTTAGTTTCCAAATTGAGGTATAATTTTCTTTTTCTTATTCATAATCCTGAAGTTTCAGATTTCCTCATAAAAAAGAACTCACTTTTAGATGTCGAGAATTATAACTGAAAATTCTAAAATTTCTTTTCCAGGGTCATAATATGACTGTAGTTGAAGCTGATGGAAACTACGTGGAGCCGTTTGTGGTACAAAATTTATATATATACTCAGGGGAAACCTATTCTGTATTAGTAACAGCCAGTGACCAGATGTCGTCGAGAAATTACTGGATCACTACCAATGTTGTCAGCCGGAAACCTGCAACTCCGATTGGCCTAGCCATTTTCAATTACTTTCCAAACCATCATTACAAGTATCCTCCCACAACTCCACCGCCAGGTCCGGCCTGGAACGACACCAATTCGAGAAAGAACCAAAGTGCTTCTATAAAAGCACAAAAAGATCACATCAAAACTCCTCCTAGCACTTCTGACAAAGTGATTCTGCTTCTCAACACGCAAAACACTTTCCAGGGACGTACTGTTTGGTCCCTGAACAATGTTTCTCACTCCCTACCAAACACGCCTTATCTCATAGCACTAAAGAAAAAATGGACGGATGTTTTCGATCAGACTCCGGCTCCCGAAACTTATGATCAGAGTTATGATATTTTCAGTGTTGCTAATAACACTAATACAACTTCCAGCACGTCGATTTACAGGCTGACGTTCAATTCAACGGTGGATATTATCTTACAAAATGCGAACACTATGAATGTGAATGATAGCGAAACTCATCCCTGGCATCTTCATGGTCATGATTTCTGGGTTCTCGGATACGGAGATGATAAGTTTGATCCATCGAGAGATGTTAAAAAGTATAATTTGGTTAATCCTATAATGAAGAACACTGTTCCTCTTCATTCCTATGGATGGACAGCGTTGAGATTCCGAGTTGATAATCCTGGAATTTGGCTTTTTCATTGCCATATTGAACCTCATTTCTTGTTGGGAATGATGGTGCTCTTTGAATCGGGATCGGAGATGGTCGCGGAGCCGCCCCAACAGAATATGGGATGTGGGAAAACCAAGAGCTTGATGCAGCCATAGTTTATGTGCAACGTGTATTTTTGAAGCTCATTTATTGTGTTATGTATGTTGTATGGAACAATAAAACAAAAATCTTAATAAAAATTCACATACCCTGATGTGAACTAATTTACATATATAATTGCAAACTTTTATTTGAATTTCATGTTTATTTGTATTAATTATTTATTCGTTGTTATATTTTTCATATTATTTCTTTATATTTATCAAATTTTTTATTTTTATTTTACCTATATTATCGTATAATGTATATATTCTTAGTATTATCCATATTTTTAATTCTCCTAATGCGTTTAGATTTAGAGTTTAGGTATGCTCTCTTCATGGAGAGTATTCATCAAATTAATGAGCTGTATACTATAGGCCCAATTTAAGCCCAAATCTAGCCCACTTTTTTGTCTTTTCTCAGAAGGAAACGAGTTACATTTAAAAGAATCAATCAATCAATCAATAAATAACGGTTCCTTACAAGACAAATACCCTATATATATATATATATATTTGCATAAATTTTTTAAAAATTTTAAAATTATGATAAACATCTTTGTTAAATTAATTTATTTAATTTTTATCTTTTTAAATATAATATTATTATATTTTTAATTTTTATAAAAATATAAAATTTTAAAAAATGATATAAAATACATAAAATTATTTTAAAAAATTATATAAATACATAAAATTTAATTAATAAAATTTTTGTTTTAAAAAATTAAAAATTTATAAATTATATATTAATTTTTATATTTTTTTAAAAATTAAAGATATAAATTATTATATCAAAAATAAAATTAAAAAAATAACTTGACACAACACTTAAACCTAATAAGTTTTTTATCCCCAACATTTATCATCCCCAGCGTTTAAACATTAGTGACTCAAATGTTATCATCCCAGAAGACCAAACTACAAGCATAAAAAAACGTTGCGTTTTACTGCCTTAGTGCGTCACTTTTCTCCCATTTCCAAACTCTGGGATAGCTTACGCCATGGCCGAATCTCCTCCGAACGATCAAACCCAAACCCGAATCATGGATCCGCTAAACAACAACTTCGGATCCTTAAACGACCTCGCACCGGAACTTGCATCTCTCCAAGACCTCGCCACACGCGGGTCCTGGCGATCCATTCTCGACAAGGTCTCACGAGCCCGCTCCGTCTCTCTCCTCACCCAACCCCACCACCATCTCACTTATCTCGCATACAACACCCTCGCACTGATGAAACTACGTCGTTTCGCTGATGCCCAGCTGGAATTGGACTCTCTCGAGGATTTTAACAGCTCGAGTTACCGGTACGAAACGTATCCTCGTATATACCCGAACCGGGCCGGATCCATGGTTCCGTTCTCTCTCCGGTGGCTTCATGCGGCTGTTCCAACTAAATTGGCGAACCGGGAAGTGGGTATTGACCGATTTTACGAATTACTTGATTTCGTGCGCGGGAAGTTGGAAGAAAAGCGAGGTGAGAGTTTGGAGGTTTCAGTTAATGTGTGGAAGAAAAGAGAGTTTTTTATTATGAATTGTTTGATTGGTCAGCATTTGAATTCTAAAGAATTTCGTGTTTGTTTAGATTTGATTAAGGAATTGATTAATCGGGATGGTTTAGACCCGGTTTTGGTGTCGAAATTAGGATATATACAAATGCAGATTGGTGATTTAGAGGGAGCGAAGAGTTCCTTCGGTAGAGTGGAAGAAATGTTAATGGAGAGGAAATTTGATGATGGGTTGTTAAGCGAAGTTCGGTTTAAAAATCTTGTGAACAGAAACAGGGCATTGATTTATTTAGTGGGTAAAGATTATGTGTCGGCTGTGAGAGAGTATGAGGAGTGTATAGAGAGGGATTATTCGGACATTGTGGCTATAAATAACAAGGCATTGTGTTTGATGTACTTGAGGGATCTGTCGGATTCGATTAAGGTGTTGGAAAATGCCCTCGAGAGAGTGCCTACTGTCGCATTGAATGAAACAGTGGTGGTAAACTTGTGTAGTATGTATGAACTGGCGTATGTGAATCATTCAGATATTAAAAGGACGTTGAGTAGTTGGATTGCAAGGGTTGCTCCCGATGATTTTGATTCGTCGTGTACGAGGATATGAGGTAATTCGACATTCATTGAAAAATTCATGATTGTATTGAGTTGAATTGTTAGTTTGTGGCGCACATTGTTTGTTTAGTAATGGTTTGTTCTTGTATCTGAGTTTAAGGGAATCAAGTGTTAAATTGACATATTATTTGTGGTTCAATATGATTTGTCTTAGCTAATTTACATTGCTTATGTCCCTTTTATTTGAGACTTGTTGAGAGATCTTTCATGTAGTATCTATTGATTCTTGACTTCAATTATACTTTCTTTTTGTCATTTGTACTTAAGGTAAGTCTTGTTTTGCTTTCCAAAAGTCAGTAAGATGAGTGATGAGTTCATTGTTATTAGCTTTTGACATTTATCAAAAGAAAATAATTGCACTTGAATCATATATACACTACTGATTTTTACTTGTATACTTTTTGTAGTTTCAGTGATGGATATTGATTACCTTGTTAATATATAATTGGTTGATCTGCTAAGCCGATTATTTTCATTTTGTTATCATGTTCTATCATTTGGGAAGCAATCAATTATTTGGTGATGCATCATATCAACAGTGTATACTGCTTAAATGCTATTTTCCTGCCTTTTCTGATTCAAAGTAGGCCAAAGAATACTTAAATGCTATTTTCTATTTGTATCTAATAAATACAACCTCCTTTTCCATTTGGTTATTGAGAAGTCATTTCTATGAGTTTGGCTACTTATATTTTCTTGATCTGCTAAGTTGATTATTTTCCTTTTCATGATCATCCATCAGATTGGGAAACAATCAATTATTTGGTGATCCATTATATCAACAATGCATGCTGCTCAAATGCTATATTTCTGCCTTTTCTGGTTCCAGTAGGCTGGAACATGCTTAATGCTATTTTCTATTTGTATCGAATCAATACAACATACATATCCAATTGGTCATTGAGAAATCGTTTTTACAAGTTTGGCTTCCTATATTTTTTTGATCATTTTTGGTAACAGTGTTGGGTGCATCCATTTCCTTTTTCTTTAGCCTTTAGTAAATGTAGGACCCTGATTTCACTTATGCCATGGTTTGCCTTTATGCTGTTATTTTTAACTTTTCTTGCGCTCACCAGCTGCAATTTAATTTTTCCTTGAAATATTGATCCAGTTTGGAAACTGAAAAATTTTGTATATAATGCATCATTTATCTTGTTTTTACAGCTTGATTTAAGATGGTTGAATATTTGATGGTCAGTATGCAGGATGCATTTCAAATATATGAACATAAGTGTTGAAATGCAGTAAGCAAACTTCTTGTTGAACATGACTGCCTGCTATGTATAATGTGTGATGCAATTATATATGTTTATTGGTTGGAAAATACCTTGATCAGTTTTTTACGCCACTTTCACAACAGAATTTTCCACTGGAATTGCATGAAAGCTTTGATCCATGGAAAAAATGTTGGTCTAGCATGAAAGATAAAAGCTATTCATATAGCTAAGATGCTTGCCTAAAATGTAAACCACGAAAGGGCTCTTATTTAGCTAGATATATACTCGTGTACATATATAATGACTCCTGTCCCAAGTATTTCTAGCTTTCTTTGTTAATTATCTTGCGGAAACATGAAATTCAATTTCGACCTACAACCATGTAGAATATATTCTTACTAGGAGTTGTTTTCATTAATGTGTCGCATGAATGAACAGGAATGAAATACTGCATTTGCACTTTTATCTCATTCAGAACAAGAAAGCTATGTTTTCGCCAATAGACATCTTATCTTGCAGCTTACAATCTGTGGTCTTGAACTTCATTTGTTTTTAAACTTTATAAGAAGATTGTTTGATTCATTATTCCAATGCTAACATCTCTTTTGTCAATTTTCCCACTTCAGAAATAATGTTATTTTAACAGCTAGATATATTTTAGAGCATGTTTAGTATTAAGTTATTGTGACCACATAAACTATTTTTACTTCATAATAATTACTGTGGGATGGAAGTTAAAATATTAAAATAAACATGCTCTTACATTAGTTCTGTTTGACATGGAAGCTCTATCATGTTTTCAAATAGTATTTATCAAACACTTGGCACGCACGGAGAATTCATTGACTTGTTCCAAGCTTCTTTGATGAAAAAAAAACCACGCAGTAGCACATATGTCTCGACTTGAATTCAACTTTATACCTTTCAAATTGTTTCGTGTACCCACTACATTTTCATCTATCACTATTCTTATGCAAGATTTCTATGGATAGCTAACACCCATCAATCATAATCATTCATACAAATTTGACAACTAACAATTTCTAACTATTGGGATTAAAATGTTGTAACTTTAGTTCCTAAATATATCTTGTTAACATGCATTTCTAGCTGTTGTGCTTTTAAAATTAATTAGAACCGTTACAAATACGCTTCGGAATTCATATTTATCAAAAATATATATGGTTGGTGAGCATACAAATCATGACTTATAAATATGACCCCTTTTGCTTTTAGAGTACTATTTTTTATGGTTTGTTTGGTAGGTAAGATTCAACCCCCAATTTGCAACTCTTCTATAAGGTAAAGGACTGAAATGTTGTAGTAGTTGAAAAGAAGAGTGTTTTATAACGTCTCTCTCTTTCTTGATCAAGATTTTTTTATTTTTATTTATTAAATTCACCCTTTACATGAATAAATTAATTAAAATATTTAAGGGAGAATGTTATCAAATCATCAGTTTACACTTTTTTTCTTAATTTAAACAGATTTTAAACTTTTTTATTTCACGAACATTTAATATTTAAATATTTTTATTTTAGAATAAATGTATCTTTAAACCTGTAATATTTTAAGGTCAGTCAAATGAAGTTTTAATTTATGAGAATGTCATAAAGAAAAAGGGTATTGCATATGGTTTTTTAATAAATTTTATTAATTATATTTATTTGAAATTAATAAATTATTATTGATTATAATATTTTATTAAACAAATATATTAAAATGATTTGGTAAAATTTTTTTTCTTAATTAGTTGTTGTTTATGTGATAAATAAAGTGGGTAAGTACCAACTACTTTTATGGTCCTTTAACATTTTGAAGGTTGGTGGCCAAGGGGAGGTTGAGGGCTCAAAAAACAATTCGCCCACTAAACCAAATTATATTTTCAGTACTTCCATTATTTTTTTTAAATTAATATAATATTAATCATTTTACTATAATAACTAATTAAAAAAGTGCTTTCAAGTAATTAAAATATTAGAAATTGTAAATGGATATTAGTTCCTATTATAATATGTGCAAAATAAAATTTTTATTCTTGATTTTATTAAAAATTTTATAAAAATCTTTCATTTACTTTTGCACGATGAAAATTTTAATTTTTTTTAATCTCTAAAATATTATTATTATTATTTTATAATTATTTATAACGTAAATAATGGGATATATGTATTATATTTTTTTAATCTTTATAAATATAAATAAATTAAATATAGTAGATTTTATCTATAAAAATTTTCCAATTAAACTCAACCCAAATTGTTATAAAGGGAGCTATTCTCTCTTCCACCGTTGACCGTAGAATAATAGAATCTTATCGCTGACCGCTAAGTTTTCAAGCTCAAAATTCTGATCTCACACTTGGTGGACCCCAATCCCACTCATACATTAACAAAATACACTCAATACAAACCCAAGCAAACACCAACTACCCTCGTTTCCTTTTCCCACCAACCCTGCTTCTTTTTCCTTTAAAGCAAGCAGAAAAACCTTTTACTGAATTTACGTAACTTCCTGTCGATTCCATGGCTAATTCGCTTCAGACATCAACTAGTTTCATCCAGAACCGTGTTAATTACCGACAGATAGTCCGCGCTGAAAGACCTGTATCCGTTCGTTTCCCTTTTCAGCATCATAGCAATCTGTTTCTCAACAAGTAAGTTTTCTTTTCTCTTTCTTTCTTTCTTTTTTTTTTCTTTTTCTGTGTGAATTTACATTTTGAAGCAATGAAAATGTGAAAATTGAAGTGGGTTTTTGCTTCTAGGGGTAGTAGAAGAGTGCAGAGTGTTAAAGCTTGTAGTGGGTTGGAGGAAATGGAAGTTGATACTTCTTTGAGTCCGAGAGTTAATGCGGTGAAGCCGTCGAAGACGGTGGCCATTACCGATCAGGCGACAGCACTGGCTCAAGCTGGCGTTCCTGTTATTCGGTTGGCGGCTGGAGAGCCTGACTTTGATACCCCACCTGTTATTGCAGAGGTAAATTTGCTAAATTTCCAATACTTATACTATTTCTTTTTTGGGAAAAATTTACGGAGGTTTTTGATGAATCTTAGGACCATATATGGGTTTGCTTGTATTTTAAGTAAAAGAGTAGCAGAGAAATTTATCCTTAGTTTGCGATGTTAAGCTTCTGTTGTGCATTACATGCTTTGCTAAGCTTTGGAAGGACAATAGCTAAACTCTTTGGTAAACACCAATTTTTAGTGGAAACCTTATTTCATCTCATAGTTATTGAATATTCTATGGCATCTCAATTCCGTACAAAGCCTTATTTTTGCTTGTTGAATGGTAGGCTGGGATAAATGCAATTCGTGAAGGTTACACGCGGTACACTCCAAATGCGGGTACTATGGAGGTTCGTTCAGCAATTTGTCATAAGCTGAAAGGTTGGTTGGATTTTGCATTGTATTTAGCCTATGTTTCTGAGATGATTTTTGAACTTTTTTTGTCTTTCTAATTGTAACAGAGGAGAATGGGCTATTGTATACACCTGATCAAATTCTGGTCAGTAATGGAGCCAAGCAGAGTATTCTTCAAGCTGTTTTTGCTGTCTGTTCCCCAGGAGATGAGGTGAAATGTTGTGAACATGCTATATGATTCTTGGTTTTTGGGTAGCGGTCTCTGATTTGCAGTTAGTAGAACTACTGATATATATTTTTTGTTCTTTTTGGTTTGCAGTTCAAGTTGGCTGCAACTCTTTAATTAGAATAAATTGTAATAGTTGTAATAGTCTTCTCATTGAAGCGTGAGATGAGACTTGACTGCAATTATGGTAGTATTTTACTGGTGGAGAGTTATTTTATGGAAACTCTAATTTTTTTTTCTTCTTCTGTTATGAGATTGCCGCAGACAATTTCATACAATTTGAAGTGGATTAGAAAATAATTGTGCATTTATAAATTTTTATTGACTTAAGCATAATTGATGCACTTGACTCTTAAGTCTGTGGTGATCAATGGTTAGGGAAATATTTGTTTATTAATTATGTAATGTCAGGATTTCCCTTATGTTCTGATTATTTAAACGATCCGACTTTTGCTCCATTGCTTGGTTTGGAGCTGCTTGTCATCAAATTTTGTGTAATTAATTTTACTTGTAAAGATGGATCACATTATCAAGGAGCATTCATTTTCCTTCTTCAGGTTATAATTCCAGCACCATATTGGGTTAGTTATCCAGAAATTGCGAGGCTCGCTGATGCAACACCTGTGATTCTTCCAACTCTCATTTCTGAAAACTTTCTCATGGATCCAAAGTTTCTTGAATCCAAACTGACTGAGAAGTCAAGACTGTTGATTCTCTGTTCTCCATCAAACCCAACAGGATCTGTTTACCCCAAGGAATTGCTTGAAGAGATTGCAAAGATTGTAGCAAAGCATCCCAGGCTTCTGGTACTATCTACTGTATTTGAAATCTCCAGTCATATGATTTGCCAACATTTGAATCCTGAACCTTCTTTGACTGGTTGTTCAGGTGCTATCAGATGAAATATATGAACACATCATATATTCACCAGCAACTCACACGAGCTTTGCATCCTTGCCTGGTATGTGGGAGAGGACTTTGACTGTAAATGGGTTCTCTAAGGTACTTTGATCACGATATTAGTGCTAAAACCCTGACTTATTGTTGCTTTCTAGCATATTGAATGACATAGTTGCACTTGCATTGAGGATTGACACATGAGTATAACATTTCAGGCCTTTGCAATGACTGGTTGGCGACTTGGATATCTTGCTGGCCCCAAGCACTTTGTTGCAGCATGTAATAAAATCCAGAGCCAGGTACAGTATCAGCATCGCTGAACTCATCTTCGATGCATTATATATGATTTGTTGTTTACATAATAATGAAGTATTTGTGAGTGCAATGATCCAAATCTGAGCTGTATGGGAATGATTTAAAGCTATTGTATGAATGTAATAATTCTAAATTTGTTGACGTCTGCATTTTATAAAATGCAGATTTGTTGCAAATCTGCATTGTTTAGAGCTAATTAAGTTGTTTTACTTGCATCAAATCAGTGCTGGTTTTATAAAATGCAGACACCTGCTTGAGTGAAAGACTTAATAGATATTAGAAATGATTTAACCTGCAAACTTACATTTTGCTTTTAGAAGTGCGAACTTACATTAGTAAACTTAACAGCTGGATTCTTGATAATAACTTAATAAGGAAGCTTCTCAGAGAGAATCAGTCTTATTGATGGGAGGTAATGTGATTGCTGAATTTTTTGTCAGAAAGTAGGAAGGGATATTTTAGAAAACCCTATACTGACACCATTACAAAATGAACAAGTGTTGATTAATACAATTTGGATGCTTTTTTAAATTACGAAACGGAGACAAGATAATTTGGATTTGTTGAAAGAAAGAGGGTAATGATGGAGTTGGTGAGCGTAAAAAGTGTGTGAAAAGGTGATGAATTGCAAAATTATACGGACAAAATTTAGGAATTTGTAGATTATTTAAAGCAGAAAAACAGATATCACTTGGTGGGTTACCAACCATGCATCATCATAAATCAGGGAAAATTGTTTACTTTTGAGTTCTATAGTTCTTATATTTATTCATTTATATGAGGTTTTTGTGAGAGATTACATAACGATGCTCCAATTTCTTTCAATAGCAAATAAAACTTTTGCTTGTGGCTGTTTTATGTCTTTCCAGTTCACTTCGGGTGCCAGTAGTATATCTCAAAAAGCAGCAGTTGCTGCATTAGGTATGGGCTATGCTGGTGGGGAGGCAGTTTCTACAATGGTGAAAGCTTTCAGGGAGAGACGAGATTTCTTGGTTAAAAGCTTTGGAGAATTGGAAGGCATTAAAATGTCAGAACCTAAGGTATTAGCCTGAGCTATGTTTTCTCTCATGGGTATCTAATTTTTCTGACATATTCTTTTATCAGTTTTTCTTCTTCATCTTAAGCGCTAATCTTTCCTTCACTGTTATTTCCTGCTTGCAGGGAGCTTTCTATCTTTTCGTTGATTTCAGCTCTTACTATGGATCAGAGGCTGAAGGTTTTGGAAAAATTGAGAATTCAGAATCCCTATGTCGATATTTGCTGGATAAGGCTCAGGTATTACATTTTCAAGTTTTCAAGTTTTAATTTCAATTTAGAAGTTTCAGGAATAATATTCGCCTCCTAGATATACTAACCATCTGAAGATAATGTCTTACAAAATGCTAAGAAGAACAACCATACTTAGACCATCACTGATGTTTTCTAAACATTGCTCGAACTTTGTTCATGTTCATCTCATGATTTGTCACTATCATTTGATTTCTAGGTTGCATTAGTACCGGGAGATGCATTTGGCGATGACACTTGCATCCGGATCTCCTATGCTGCATCTCTCACCACCCTACAGGCTGCCGTGGAGAGAATTAAGAAAGCTCTTATCATTCTCCGGCCAGCTGTCCCGGTTTAATATTGACATACAAATCCAAAATGTCAATCTCATAATTTTTTTTTTCTTTCAGATACAAGATGTGTGTTATTGTAATTTGATTATTTTGAACAAAATCAGTTGGTGGTTCATCTAGGTTCATTTCTTCCGGTTCTTCATGTAATTTTTGGTATGGAGGTTGAAAATATTTGAATGATTCAAATAGGTTACCGATGGAAATAAAATTCTCTCATTATTTGTTTCATTGTTTGATTGACTTGTTTTGAATAATGAAATATTGGGATTTGTCGAAATACAGACAGGTTTCATTGGTTTCAGAAATTTATCACAAATTCTCTAAGAAAAAAGGGAATTTATCACGAATTTGTGTAAAGTTTTGAAAAGGCCAGTTGATTTTGATTATTCTCCCAAACTTCCTAAATTTTAGAAATTTTTTATAGGATATTTTTGTTTTCGTAACTTCCTAAATTTGGAAGTGGACCCTTGACTTTTTGTAGGATCTTGTATTTATAGGACCCATTATAGAAGTTAACCCCCTGATATGTTCTCTTTCCATTTTCCCCGATTCATTCTCCTTCAAAACAAACAAACAAAAATTTGTAACTTCTTCCAAAATTTTACATAGTTTCCCGTACTTCCATGGCTAATTCTCTTCAGACATCAACTAGTTTCATCCTCAATTGTGTTAATCTGCAACATTATCTCCCTGCTCAAAAACCACGATCCATTTCTTTCTCTTATCGGCATGATCAAAGTCTATCTCCCATCAAGAAGTAAGTTTTTTTTTTCTTTTTCATGTTCTGGCTGAGTTTACATTTTGAAGCAATGAAAAATTGTGAAAATGGAAGTGGTTTTTCGTTTTTAGGTGTAGTAGAAGAAAGCAGAGTGTTAAAGCTTGTGGTGGGTTTGAGGAAATGGAAGTTGATATTTCTTGCAGTAAGAGAGTTAATGCCGTGAAGTTATCAAGGGTGTTGTCCGTTGCTGACCAGGCAATGGCACTGGATGAGGCTGGTGTTCCTGTTATCCGGTTGGCGGCTGGGGAGTCTGATTTTGATACCCCTGATGTTATAGCAGAGGTAAATTTGTTAAAATTTACACCTTCCTGCTAGTTTTTGGGAAAATTAAAGGAGGTTTTTGATGAATCTCAGGACTCTATAAGGATTTGCTAGTATTTTAAGTAAAAGGGTAGCAGAGAAATTTGTACTTAATTTAGGTGTAGTTACACTGACGTTTGGGATTGCTTGCTTCCACTTAATTGTAAAAGCAAATTGTAAAACCGTCTGTTGATGCCAACTTTTAACAAGACCTACTCATGTTTTTAGCTAACATCTAATATTTTTAGCTTTTAAACATTTCAATCCCAGACATTCCCCTTTTTCTACAAGGATATATGAGATATAGTGATTTCATCACAGTTGTAGCTTCAAGGCCATAGAACCTCAGTTCTAAATGAATTCTTAGTTTGGGATTGGTGGGTTTTGAAAGAACAACATTCAAAGGACAATTTGTGTTGGACAGTTGTAACTTCAAAGCTACAACACCTTAACCTGAAGCATTATTTTTTTTTGGATGAATTGCAGGCTGGGTAAATGCAATTCATGGTGGTTACACACGTTATACTCCAAATGCAGGTACGATCGAGCTTCGTTTGGCAATCTACCAAAAGCTTAAAGGTTGGTTGGATGTTAACATTATACTTAACCTATGCTTTTGAGATGGGCTTTAATTTTCTTTTTATTTTTAATTGTGAAGAGGAGAATGGGCTATTATACACACCTGATCAGATTTTGGTTAGCAATGGAGCAAAGCAGAGCATTCTTCAAGGAGTGCTTGCTGTTTGTTCTCCGGGAGATGAGGTGGAATGCTCTGAACATGTTATATGATTCTTGTTTGGTTGTTGGCTAATGGCTATGCCTTCTCTGATTAGACTAGACTAAGTTTGTTGTCAGTAGAGTTGACAATTTAATTTTTTTTTTTGGTTAGCTCAATTGATTGGAATTCTTTAGTTAGAATCAAATGTAAGTCTTCCTATTGAATCTCAAGCTGAAATTAGGTGGCAACTATGGTATTGTTTTACTGATGGTTAGAATCAAATGCTATGAGGCAAAAGGGCACCTATGTTTGGACTTTATAGCCCTCCTTTACAATTTTCGAATTTTGTATAATTAATTTGACTTGTACAGATGAGTCACATTCCATTTTCCTTCTTCAGGTTATAATTCCAGCACCATATTGGGTTAGTTTCCCAGATATGGCGACGCTCGCTGATGCAACACCTGTGATTCTTCCAATGTTCATTTCTGAAAATTTTCTCTTGGATCTGAAGTTTCTTGAATCCAAACTCACAGTGAAGACAAGGATATTGATTCTTTGGTCTCTGAATAATCCAACAGGATCTCTGTACCCCAAGGAATTGCTTGAGTGGATTGCACAGTTGGTTGCAAAGCATCCCAGGCTTTTGGTACAATCTGATTGTCCCTGAAATCACCAATCCTGCGAATTTGCCAATATTTAAACCCTGAATCTTCTTTTGCTGGTTTGTTCAGGTGCTATTAGATGAACACATAATTTTTTTACACCAGCAACACAAACAAGCTTTGCATCTTTGCCGGGGATGTGGGAGAGGACTTTGACAGTAAACAGATTCTCCAAGGTCCTTAAGTCATGATATCAATGCTAAAACCTTGACTATTTTTACTCTTTTTTTTTTAGTTTATTGAATGACATAATTGCGATTGCTTTGAGGATTGACGCATGAAAATGGCATTTCTAGGCATTTGCAATGACTGGTTGGCTACTTGGATATCTTGCTGGCCCTAAACACTTTGTTGCAGCATGTAATAAAATCCAGAGCCAGGTATGTTATCCACATATTTGAATTCATCTGCCATTCATTATATGATTTGTTTCCCTTATAGTGAGTATTCGTGAGTGCTATTATCAAAATGCTGAGGTGTATGGAGATTATTTAGGGCTATCACATGAATCATATAATTCTAAACATTGATGTAGATACATAGAAATTCTCTAGTGCTAATGTCCACACTTTATAAAATGAGAATTTTGTTTAAATGCACATTGTTTTGTACTAAAACAATCCTAATTAGCACCTAATCTGTTATATACAGGTATTCTAATTTCTTCAAACAGTTAGCTTATGGCTGCTTTATGCTGTTCCAATTCACTTCGGGTGCTAGTAGTATATCTCAAAAAGCAGCAGTTGCTGCATTAGGTATGGGCTATGCTGGTGGGAAGGCAGTTTCTACAATGGTGAAAGCTTCCAGGAAGAGACGAGATTTCTTGGTTAAAAGCTTTGGAGAATTGCAAAGCGTCAAAATTTCAGAACCGATGGTATTGCCCTGAGTCAAATTTTTCTCGATTATTTTTATTTGATCCTCATTTGTTTAAATTCATGTGATGTGCTAATCTTTCCATTACTCGTACTTCATGCTTGCAGGGAGCTTTCTTTCTCTTCATTGATTTCAGCTATTACTATGGATCAGAGGCTGAAGGTTTCGGAAAAATTGAAAATTCAGAGTCTCTTTGCCAATACTTGCTGGACAAGGCTCAGGTATCCTGTCACTGATTTATGATTTCTCAACCACCTTTTCAAATTTTAATTCAAGTTTGAAGTTTTTTCAAGTAAAATTTTTTGTCTGAAACTCCACAAATCTCAAAATAATGTTGTACGAATCAATGATCAAGATAAACAATAGTAGAACCTTACTCTTTCGATGTTTTTTAAAAATTACACAAAGTTTTCTTCATCTTCATCTCTTGCAATTTGGTTGAATCAGTTGATTCATAGGTTGCATTAGTCACGGGAGATGCTTTCGGGGATGACTCTTGCATCCTTATCTGCTATGCTGCATCCCTCACCACCCTGCAGTGGAGAGAATTAAGAAAGCTCTTATCGTGCTCCAGCCAACTGTCCCGCTTTAATATTGATGTACTAATGCGAAATGTTGGTCTTGTAATTTTTATTCTTGAAGTTCAAGATGTGTACAATTGTAAGTTGATTATTTTGAAACAAATTCAGGTGATTGTCCATCCAGGCTCATTTCTTCTGGTCCTTCATATAGTTTTGGTATGGAGGCTGAAAATATTTCAATAATTCAAATGGGTTATTTATGGAAATAAAATTATCTGATTTCTGTTCAGTGTTTGGTTGATTTGTTTTCAATGATAAAATATTAGGATTGTTTAAATACGGACAGATTTTTTTTGAGTAAAAAGGACATATATATGGATAAATATTGGTCAAATTTACACTTTAGTTGTATTAGTTTTAAAATACCCACAAATACTTTTAATCGTTAGTTTAATTTGTGAATTTAAGCAAAAATAAAAGTAATTTAGTAAAATTATTTTTTAAGATGATTATAATTAAGAGGGTATTTAGTAGTTGTAATAAAAAAAAAATTAATAAATTACAATTCTTTCGTTGCTTCATATCAAAGGTACTGAGATTCTCTTTTCATTTGAGTTTCTATCACTGCAAATATAGATTAATATTAGTTAATAAAATACAAAATAACAAACTAATACATTTTGATCATACATAGTAATGTACGGATATCAAAAGTTTAGTAAATTCAGATCAATGGAGAGAAGAGATGTCCTTTGAGCAAGCTATTAGAAGCAAAAATATTCTCCAAAAATGATCAAGGTGCTGTCGAAATTTTCCTACGCATCTTTCTTCTGTAGGAAATCAGAATTACGTTATGTAAAGGTATCAAAGAATAAATTCAATTTCCCAGTTGACGAAAGTTTTCTTCAGAGATTCTCACATATTCAGGATTGGATAAAGAAAGCTGAAACTTGACCAAAAGGTTTGTTAAGCCGAAAGGTTTCTTCCCTAAACGTAAAACAAGAGACAGAAATGGAGGAAAACTATTTCTTTCCAGGCAGCAATATTCCTGTCCTCCGTGGAATTGCTTTCCATACGGTAGCTTGAACTAAAAGAAAATCAAACCTCATGCAGAAAGAATTCTCATCTTTCACCAATTGTGTATATATATATATATACATATTACATCCTGGAAATGGCACCTGAGAAAAAACCAAAAACCTGAAGCAAGAAAAAAAGGTGAAAATGGAGGATGTTGGTAACACAGAGATTGTATTCTTTGACCTGGAAACAACAGTTCCGAGAAATTCCGGACAGCGGTTCTGGGTGCTGGAATTTGGTGCAATCGTGGTCTGTCCGCGAAAGCTCGTTGAGCTGGAGAGCTACTGCACACTGATAAAACCGAAGGATTTGTCTGTTGTCTCCGTGAAGTCTAGCAGAAATGATGGAATAACTCGAGAATCTGTAGAGAATGCGCCAGAGTTTGAGGAAGTTGCTGAAAAAATCTTCAGGATTTTGGATGGTAGAGTTTGGGCTGGGCACAATATACAGAGATTTGACTGTGCTAGAATCAAAGAGGCTTTTGCTGAAATTGGAAAAGCTGCTCCTGTGCCTCTTGGGATGATTGATTCTCTGGCAGTCTTGACTGAGAAATTTGGCAGAAGAGCTGGGAATATGAAGGTACGTAGACAAAATTAAAAATAAAAAATTATATTAAGCGTTAGAAACGATGCCATACTTTGGCTTATATGTTCGCATGTGTTTAGATGGCTACATTGGCTTCATATTTTGGATTGGGGCAGCAAAAGCACAGAAGTCTTGATGATGTTCGGATGAATTTAGAGGTCCTGAAGCACTGTGCAACTGTGCTCTTCCTGGTATCTTCTAAAACCTTTAGCTTAATTACATTTAACTTTATAATTTGATGTACGAACGAGATTAGATTTATCAGTACGTTGAACTAAGTAATATACAAATTGAAACGGTTTACACCGTTGCTCGATATAATTTTCACATGATTTTTCTTGCTAGATTCTTAGAATAATTCAATAACATTACAATTAACAGGAATCAACCCTCCCCAATATATTGAATAGCAAGTGGCCAAATAGTTCTCTCACGATCACAACAAGAAGTAGAAGCAATGGAAAATTTCCATGTAGAGAAGAAACAAGCAGAAAATCTCCTCCAACTTCTCTAACTCTCGGATGTCAAAGAACAGTTCCTTACACGAGAGGAAGCTTGGGAAAGGTCTAAAACTGCACTTCTTTTGCCAATATATAATTTTTGATAGTATTAGAATCCATGTCCATAAATGTTTATATTTTCTTAAAAAATACATAAAATTTTCATTTGTAAAATGCAAGTCCTTATTTTATTCTTTTTGAGAAATTCGGAGCCATTGTGGCTCAAACCCTAGCAGCATATAGTGCTAAGACATGCCGGATGGGTTTGGCCCCCTAATTTCTATTTAAATGAATGAATATTAATTTTTGGTATTTTTATGTCAAAAGTTTAGAAATTACAGGTTTATTTATTACAGAAACACAATAATATATTTATTTAAAAAAAAATGTAAAATCATAGGAATTCGGATGCCACAATTAAACGCTTAATCAGAAAATTTATGCACAAATTTGCATATGATCATCCGTAATGAAGAACAAATATACGCGTGGCTTGTCAAACATATATAATATGATGTCATGTATTAGTATATATATTTGTCACACTAACAAAGAAAATTTATTTTTGGAAGATAACAGATGACAGAAAGTGTGAAGAATCTATTGTGTAAATCTCAAGGAAACAAGCCTCTCAACGCTTTACTCAAGCATTCGTCACTGCTTCGATGATGAGAATCGATCATCTTTCAGCTACAATATTTAGAGAATTATGAAATCAATTTGCTTGAAGCCAAGCATGCATTCATCAATGGAAGAAAAGAGAATGTGACATGCATGAAGTTCTTGTGGGATTTTGATGAAATTCTTGGGGAATTTAAGGCATCCTGGAATGATCGATCGATTAATTCATGGATGATTGCAATTTGCAGAATGATTTGTTTGTCATATTGTACAATTCATTTGTTGATTATTTCTATTGGGGCTAAACCTCTTCTATTGAGGCCATTTATAATATTTGTATACAATTAAGAAAATTCCTAACAAAAGTTTTATTAATAGTCAAAAAATTAAGATTTTTGGTCTTGTTATACTAAACTTCCTAAAAATTATTAATATCCTTAAACACTTAATTTGTTTTAAAAAAAAATCGATTTGTTTATGAAATAAATTTTTTATTTTTTTATAAATTAAGTTAATCAATCCAGTAATGACTTCAAATACGATTTTGAGTCCTAAATCAATAGAATTTAACTAAAATTTATAGAAATAATTGTTAGAAAGTGATATACACGACATGTTCTATTTTTTTTTGTATACATTGAGAAACACCAATCTTTGTGATGCTTAAACCATGGCGTCTAACCGAACACGGGATCAACACCAATCACAGTCGTCTAGTGATATGTTTTATTTATTTATTATTTTTTTTGTATACAGTGAGAAACACGGATCTTTAAGATGCTTAAAGTATAGCGTCTAGTCGAATACGGAATTAGCGTCAGTCGTAATTGTCTAGTGTGTTCAAGGACCACCCAACATTACGGTGCGAATACTGATTAAAACCCATTGACTACCCTAAACTTTTACAAAGAATATATCCCCTAAAATTAAACACGAAACTAACGTAAAGACAACCATCTAATATATCTTTAACCACCAAACCACATCCGGTCATATGTTCTATTTGTCTTGTCAAAACTTTTAAAACAACACTCGCTCAATTTTAATGCACGCAACTTTGTACAGTACATCGCACCATATTACATCCATTAAGCTATATACATCATGGATGGAATTCACAGTGTAATATTTTATAATTCACACTTGGCTTCAGCTCATCACAATTAATCAGATAAGAAAGAATTCATTGACAACGATAAAACAAACCAAAGACAAGAAGATTCTACCTACAACAGCAGTCAGCACAATTACAATTTTTAATGGAAGTGGAAAAATGACTACAACTATCAAAAGCATATTTGAAGGATTTGATTGAAAGTAGAAAGATGTGGTCAAGGTTTTCTTTCCACTAAGCACAAGCTTAAGAGACAATGAACCACCGTCCGCCGCACTTATTGTTAATTATTGGTGTCTATTTATCACAACTAAAAAGAAATAGTAATTTAAAATAGCAACATTAAGAATACAATTTTTTTTATAAATTCGTATAATAGTATTGTATAATTGTTACATATCTTATATTTTTATAAAAGTAAAAATATATATATATATATATGATATAAAATATGTGATAATAATATAATTTTGCCAAGTTAATTTATATATAAAAAATTATATTTTTAATATTATTATTATTATTCTAATCTGTTTAATTATTCAAAGAGTTTTTCATTAATTCAAAACGAGTAATGAACATTCAATGGGTATAATTTCTCTAAAACATTATCCCTTTTTTTTTTCCTTATGTTTAATCTGAATTTGTTTATGTGGACTCCATTATATATGTTTAAGTATCTTTAGACATAAGAATCATATAAAAAGAAAATTAAGATTCTAATTTCTAAGTTAGTGTAATATAATTTTTTATAACGGTATTGTTGAACACAGTATTATAATTGGTTTGATATCATAGTTGTTTTCAAACGTAAGAATTTCATCAAATAAAATCAAATTTCTATATGAAAAAATTAAAATAATAATTTTTGATCCCTTAATTTGAATTTAAACTTTTAAATGGAGTGACAATTTAATTAGTACAAGTCAAATAAAAATTAATATAAATGCTTATGTGTATAACATTCTTTTCGAATATAAATTTATTTATAATTTGTAAAATATTTTTAATTAAAACACATTTTTAATAATATTAATTGTTTTTATTACACTCTTATTTTTTTTAAATAACCTTAAAAATTGAGGAAGTGAGGGACAAATAGACAGAAAAACAAACAAAAAAAATATTACAAACAAATCATTGACATCAACACTTAAAAGACTTGCATTTGTTCACATAAAAATTTATATCAAGATTCAATAATGTATTCAATATTCAATAATGTATATATTTAAAAAGTAGCAACTTTTAAGGAAATTAGGGGATGTATACATATAATATACACATACCTTTAATATAATTCAACATAATTAATTAATTTTAAAGCTTAATTATAATTAATTAATTTGAATATTGAAAGTGGACAAATGGACCATTCATGCTTTCTCTCCACTAAAACACCAAAAGGAAATGGAATTTAAGAAACATTGAACCTAGACACTCTTAATTTGGATTATAGCAACAAGAAGAAGAACTATTGGGAGAAATAATTAATTTGTGAAAATGGTAGTTTGTAATTATTATGTATAGGAAATATATAGGTAGAGTAATCAAAACTATGCACGACAGAAATGTTGGTTAATTCTAAACCTCCACAATTAAAAAATCACTCACTTTTGGGGCAACTTAAAAAGGTTTCAATTCTTTATAATTATAAATGTAAGCTATCTTAAAAAGGTTCAACACTTTATAATTATATAGATGGGCAGAATTTCTCTTAAATAATATGATATTAGATTAAAATAATTTTAATTTAATTTAATTAGATATACGAAATCTAAATTTGATGATATGAAATTCTAAATACAGTTTGTAAAAGAATGTGAAGCCTTCTGGCAGGATTCATGTTAATTTATAGGCATGAATTTGTATAAAAAATTTGTATTTTTAATATTATTTATAAATTTTTATATGATATATGGTTTTGATAGATCTCTAATTAATAGAAATATCAACAATTAGAGAGAAAATAGATAAAATATCCATAGCTTGACATTAACAAAGCAACAAGTACTTCTAAAAGATATTTTACATCACGACCAATGAAAGGTCTACCTTTTATTGTATGTCCCATCACATGTTGGGACATTTATTCATGAACTTTTGACATTGACAAAGAGACAGACAAGCAAACAAATTGAAACCAACCAGAGAGGACACAAACAAACAGTACTCAAATAGTAGCCATTTCAGATCCAATACATGAATCCATGGCTTCTCTAACAGTGAGAAAGATTCTTCCTCTGATTTTATCCACAAAATGGGCCAACTTCAGCTTGTGAATTACTTGCCACCTAGGGTTGGCAATTGCTAGCTGAGATAAAATTATTAGAACAGTGTAAAATTTTCATATTGAAATTATTAGTAATAATAAAATACAGATTTAAAATAATCTGTACTGTTTTAATGTAAATCAATGTTGATTACACCAAAATTACATTTTAAAAATGTGAACATCTGTTAGAGAAAAATACTATTTTAGAAGAAAATAACGTTGTTTGGCTTTAAAGAGTACCGATTTATATTAGTTTTTCATTGTATAATGTGAATATATTGACTTACAAATTTATCATAAATAAAATTCCAAAAACGAACTATCTTACCTCCTTGCCATTAGAGTCGAGAGTTTTATACAGTTCCACTAGAGAAGCAATTCCCGACGTATCTATATTGATCAAGTCTATCGCATAAAATAATAATATTAATATTATAAAAAATTAAATTTGCAAACCTTTTGTAATGAAGCTTAGTGTACTGTTTTGAGATGAAATTATAACTTACTGGACATGTCAAGGAGTACAAGTTGGATATTCTTCTGAGCCTTTTGTTGGCTATCTTCATGTTCTCCTTCTTCAGTTACCCATCTCATAATCCTTAAATAATGGAGAATTTAATAAGATAATTTACTTTTTTTTTTTTCAGGTTCATACATGACTTCAATGGTGATAGAGAAATGAAGAGAACTTCTTGGCATGTTTTAGA
Organism: Trichilia minutiflora; assembly: GCA_035590515.1. NCBI lineage: Eukaryota > Viridiplantae > Streptophyta > Magnoliopsida > Sapindales > Meliaceae > Trichilia > Trichilia minutiflora. The sequence goes on from JAVXUL010000020.1 coordinate 2,766,034, forward strand.
ATGTTGTGAAGTTCTCAATTAATTAGCTTCAGAGTCACAGCAACTCAATTACCTTTCTCTAACGGAATTGGCATTTGCAAAACAAAGCAAGGCCGATTTGACACGAATTATGAGGATTCCAGGAATCTTAACAGCCATAGGATATTGGTCGATATCACAAAATAAATCAGTTCCAGGAAGTTTTCCTAGCATTTCTGTGCCTGGTTGGATTGATATCAGAATGAGCTTTGCAAACGATATTGTTACCTGTAGCCAATGCAAACTTCTTCTTGATTTTGACTCTGATAACATATTTTAATCGCTTAACAATTTAAAATCTGAAAAAAAAGTTACCGCGACTAGCAGACCAATCTCTACTGATACAAACAATACACCAAAGAAAGCTCCAATGCAGGCCAGGAAATCTAGTTTATCAACTTTCCAGATTTTGTAAATTTCATTGAGATCAATTAGTCCTGGAAGAGCAGAAATGATAACTGAAGCAAGAATTGCCATTGGAGTATAATACAAGAGCCTGGTGAAAAATTCCAATGAAATGAACACTGTAATAGCCATGACTATATTTGACACTGTGCTTTCACAACCAGCACTGAAATTCACAGCAGTGCGTGAGAATGAACCTGGAAATTGTGGAAGAATTTATTAGGATAAAGAAAATGTAAATTTTTTAATGGGAAAATTTATTGGAAAGAATGAGAAATAATGAAGGAGGTTTATTTTATTTATTTACCAGTTGCCACATAGCAAGAAGTAAAAGATCCAACAATGTTCATGACTCCCATGGCAGTCATTTCCTTGTTTCCATCTAGGTGGTAGCCTTTTATCGATGCAAAAGATCTGCCAACTGCAATTGCTTCCTGTATTGTTGGAACAGTAAAACGGTTGGATCGAGATCAATTGTCATTTATATATTAATAATTAATATATATAAATTAAAAGCCAAGGTTTCCATCTTTTAAATGAAGATTTATGCTGTTTAATACTAAATTCGTATTTATTACTAATTTTTAAAGTGAAATCGAGGTTCTTGATCCTTACCCATAGAGAGAGACAGATAGATAAACAGATATAGAATGGATTGCTGTTTAAATTTTATAACTAAATTTTAAACACAGATTTTTCTATAAATTTATGCAATTTAATAGTAAATACGATCAGTGTAGTATTAATATTTAAAATTATTTCTTAATTTTGGACCTCAATTGTCGATTATGAATCTAATGATAAAAAACCACGTGTCTCAATAAGTCGAGAAAATTCCCGTCATATTACTCAACCAAAAAGTTTAACTTGTTATGGATAGGATGCTAGTATTTGAAGTCAAAACTTATACTTGTTTTGTAAATGGTCATGAACAGTTAATTAAATAATTGATGCTTACTGTAAGGGCAACAACAGCAACAACAAAGCCAATTTTAGCCACTTCTCCAACATGTTGGCCACGTAATTGTAATTGATGAACAGAGCTTGGATTTAAGCCTCCATGGATGTGTTTCACTATCTTAACTCCATGTTTATCAGCTCTTGTCAGGAAGACAACGAGAGTTGATAAAATTACAGATATCAGAGGAGCAATTGCTGGCAACCAGAAGAGTTTCCTGTTCTTCTTTCCCTGGGAGAATGAGATATTAATTTCATGAAGTAATTGTCTGAAAGTTACTTCAGGATAAAAATGAAGAATCTAGGCTTACCAGGAATCTGCTGATCAGAATGAAACTCAGGAATAAACTTCCAAGGATAAAATTCAGAGGATTCCACTAACATATCGAATGAAACAAAGGATAAATTACTTTGGTAAATTAACTTCTGAGAATACAAATAAATAAATATATAAAATAAAAACAAAAGAGGAGAGGAAAATTACAGAATGATGAACTGATTTCCAGACAGCATTGACAACAGAAATAACATCCGTCTTGCTTGTGGAGTAAGAAATTCCAAGCAATCCCTTCAGTTGCTGAAGACCAATAACAATGGCGGCACCGGCTACGAAGCCAACAATGGCAGCATGTGACAAAAAATCAGCAAGGAATCCCAACCTGTTAAATCAAGAAATCAAGAAATTGATTTGTAGCTGAAAGCCATGAATTATCCAAGAAAAGGAAAATGACAGACCTTAACAGGCCGAAAGCAGCCTGGAAAATCCCCGCAAAAAATGTTGCAGTGAGAACAAAGTTTCTGTAAGCAATTGGACTAGTCACAGGATCTTCCACGTTTTGCATCATTGAAGATAAAAGCAGTGAAACAACAGCAACTGGTCCTATTGCTATTTCTCTTGAAGTTCCCATTACAGCATAAATGAGAGGTGGAACAACGCTTGTATCTGAGCCAAAATAATAAAAAAAATTGTTCACAACAATATGTCTTAATTTCAACATACGTAAGTTTGAAAAAAATTTCTTCACAATTTTGTTATTTTAATCACACTTACAGAGCCCATATTGAGGATCAAGCTTTGCCAATGTTGCATAGCCAATACTCTACAAGAAACAGGTTAAGTGATTACAATTTCTGTTCTATGAAAGTTTGTTTCAGGAAAACTTCTGGACATAATTGGTTACCTGTGGAATGCAGAGGCTAGCAAGTGTTAAACCTGCCATTAAATCATTCTTAAATTTTGTTGCCTTATAGTTCCTGCTCCAATGAAGAATTGGAAATATTTCCTGGAAAAATGAAACCAAATGTTTCCATCCAGTTTCATTTCTAAATTTCTTCCTGTTGGGCAAAAATGTTTCCTTCACAGAATCTGAAAGTTCTTTCCACGGACTTGGAGGCTTGGGCGGCTGGAGAACCCATTGAGCTCTTTCATTTTTGCCTTTGTTTTGCTCAAGGTCAAGATTAGTTTCTTGCACATTAACGGCGGATTCTGTGGCCAGAGTTTCAGTCATGGTTGATTGATTTAATTTGATTGAAGTGTTTGGGAGAACTGGGAGAGAAAATTCTGTGTCTCTCTCACTCAAGGAGTTCTTAGCATCATGGGTTGAAAGATTTTTTAATGGGTTGATGCTGCAATTGCTTGAAGAATTTTGAGATGTTTATATATAGAAAGAAAAGCTGAATTCAATGGTTCAGACTTGAGCATTATTAATTTGAATAAATTTAATTAATTATTATAAAGAACAATATTTGCAAATCTAATGAATTTTAAAAGGGTATAGCTAGAAGATGGTCAAAGTTGAATAACTTTTCAGCATATTATAATTAGGAATGTATTTATTAATTATTTTAGTAAAATGGATTATTATGCTTTGTCATATGAGGTAAGAGAATTAAGGTCCCAGGTTTAATCTCTCCATTTGTATCAGACAGGTCCCTGACTCGTACTAAAATTAGTAAAATACTTGTAATATTATGTTCTGACCATTAAAAAGTGAAAGTAAAGTACATATCTAAGTTGTTACTAAAGGCTATTTCGATCATTCATCCTATTTGATACAAATAAATAAATAAATTATATACATATTTATTTCAAAAAATTTCAAAAAGAAATCAAGGAAGTGTATGTTAACATACAAAAATTTGAAACTTATATAGAAAATATTTATTATTTGATATATTATAGGAATTATCCAAACAATTGTCAATAGGGATCAATTCGAATTAAGATTTTAATGATTGGAGGGAAAAAAACAAACACAAAGTAAGAAATAAGGAAGAAAGAAGTTTTAGATTTTAGATTTTTTATGAATGCAAAACTAAGAAGAAGACATAAAGAAATAAAAAGATAAGCTTTGTCGTTTAACAAATTGGTAGAGACATAAAAATGAAAAAGAAAAGGATAATTATATATATATATATATATGAAAAAAATACAAAACAAAATAATGAGAGTTGAAACTTTGTTAATGGACAAAAAATCTGAAATTTATTAGTAGTCAAGAATTTTTCAAGCTTTTAGAATGGCCCCTTAACAAATACATTAATAATTTATCTTAGGAACAACCCTCTTTCTCCGAAGCCCACAATTTAAGTATGTCATAATATATAATGTAATTTAATCTAAATTATGATTTAAATTTTTGAGAATGATCATTTTATGCATAAGTTTTAATGAATTTTCAAAAATAAAATATTTTTGACCATCTATTCAAGTTAACGTACATTATAATAAAAAGTTAAAATACATGGCGAGCTGCAATCGTCACTAGGAGAAATTTTGGCCGGCATCACCTGCAACCTTCGATCATTAATCTCGTTTATTATCAGTAATTACAAGTTTTATATTTATATTTTCTAAGTTTTAAATTTTTTTAACTACATAAATGCATTTTCGGTGAAAAAGATAATTGCTCATTAATCTCGTTTATTATCAGTAATTACAAGTTTTATATTTAAGAGTTCGATTTTGTTTCTCTTAAAAAAAAAGAGATTTTAAATTAAAGTTGAAAGCTGTTTGGTAAATTAATTTATAAAAAATCTTTTTTATAAAAAAGTTATTTGGCATAATAATTGAAATAATCTCTTTTTTTTATTAAAATTACCATGAAGGGTATTTGACTTTGTTAGACTAAAATATTTAACAATCC
>JAVXUL010000020.1:2770659-2788676 GCA_035590515.1 Trichilia minutiflora
TAACTCAATCAAACCCCTTTAACATAGATGTCCTAGTCATCAAGCTGCTAGTTTTTGAAGAACAGGCAAATTCTGCCTCACCTACAATAGCAGCACCTTCCAATATATACAGCCCGTTGCTTTTAATCCATTTCATAACAACTAATGAGCCTCTAGTTATCTTAAGGACCCCAACCCCTGACTTAAATTCACAGCCAACCTCAACTAGTGTACCTAAAGAAATTAGATTTTTTTTTAGTTCAGGAACATACCTGACATGTTAGAGAGTTCTGCCGGTTCCATCATGTAGCTTCAATCTTACACTGCTTATTCCTTGTACACTACAGGCTGTATCATTTTCCAGTAAGACTTTGCCTCCTGCTATGGCTTCAAATGAACAAAAGACAGTTTTGTTAGGGGACATATAAAAGCTGCACCCCAAGTTCAGTATCCAGTCTGCTTTTGGTTTATCATTTGAGGCTATCAACAAGAAGGCATCCTTATAATCTTCTTGTGAATCCACAACAACCTCAGCTCCTTTGTTTACAATTCTTTCTACTTTCTTTTGTTTCCTCTCTGGACAATCTCTCTTGAAGTGTCCTTTTTTGTGGCATTGAAAGCATTTTAGCTTCTTTCCCCTTGATCTTGATCTTTCATCTGTCTTTCATTTACCATTCCTTCTTTCTGATCTTCCTCTGGCCATCAACCCATTTGCAGTTCTTATTTCTTTCTCATTTATCTTTCTTGTTAATTCTTTTGAGTTGAGTGATACCTTAACATCATCCATTGACAAAGATGTTCTTCCATATAGCAATGTGTCCACAAAATGTCCATAAGACTTTGGTAAAGAAGTCAAAACAATGAGGGCCTGATCTTCATCTGCAATCTTGAAGTCTATGGTTTCAAGATCCAAGATCAGCTTGTTAAACTCATCAAGGTGGTCCTTCACTGATCCGCCTTCATCCAAGTGAAAAGCATAAAGCTTCTTCTTGATGTATAATATGTTGGCAGTGGACTTTGTCATGTATCTTGCTTTCAACTTAGACCAAATGCCAAGTGCTATTGATTCTTTGGAAACTTCCCTGAAAACTCCATCACCTAATGATAGCACCACGGCACTGTGAGCTTTTTTGATTATTTCTTTCTTCTCTACATTAATTAATGTTGCTGACATTTGCTCCTCCTCCAACAGAGCTTCCTCCAAGTCTTTATGGATCAGAAATGCCCTCATTTTAATCTTTCACAGATTAAAGTCATTGACTCTCGTGAACTTCTCAATGGAGAAATTTGAAGTTGATACCATAACTTCTGATTTCAAGAAGCTCTGATACCACTTGTTGCTACAAAGATCCCAAACCGAGAAACCAAAGCTTTGGAACTCACTCTTTCTCCTACAAATCTCTAAGAACAGAAAACAATACTTGCAACTTACAGTGAATGAATTCAAGAATCAATGAAAAAACAAAGAATGAATGAATGAAAGAATGAAAAACTAAAGTAAAGAACTCAAGAATTCAAAGGAAAACTCATCAATGAATTTTATTTCCCAAAGAAGAAGATTACACCCAACGTCTATCTTTTTTCAGACTCCTTTAAAATAAGAAGAAGATTACACTCATCAATGTACATGTATATATACACTAAGAATCAGTCACCTTAGTTCACATTACAGCCAGAACATTTTAACAGACTCTTTTAACTAACTTCCTACTAGCTCCAGCCATTTGCTCCAGATCCAGCAACTTGCATCAGCCACTTGCATTAGTCAGTTTCCAAGTTCTAGCTCCCAGCTTCAATCAAGCTTCAACAAGCTTTCCACTTCAAGCTATTGCTCTTCTCTTCCCTTTTCAATTATTCCAATGCATTTTGAATCATACATCCACAATATCTATATGAGTTGTAATAGGGTTGCACTTAGCCAAGTTGAATCGTTTTAACAATTCTTCTACATAGTTCCTTTGGTTGACAAGGATCTCTCCTTGATACTATTTAACTTTGAATCTAAGGAAATATCTCATTGAGTTTATATCTATCATCTCATAGGCTTTCTCCATCATTCCCTTGAACTCTCAAGCATCTCTTTCGAATTTCCTGTGTAAATTATATCATCTACATAGATATACACACAGATAACGTTAGTTCTTAATTTTTTTGTGAACAAGGTTGGCTCATTGAAACTCTTCACATAACTATTCTTTAAGTTATGATCCAACACATTTGTACCAAACTCATGGAGTTTGTAAACCATCCTCTTGCAATTTTCTTTCTCAAACCCAAGTGGTTGTTCAACATACACTTCTTCTTCGAGCTTGTCATTTAAAAAAGTAGTCTTGATATCTAACTCGTATAATTTTCACCTTTTAGATACCGCCACACTTATTAAGGTTCTGATTGTTTCAAAACGAGCCACTAGTGCAAATATCTCAAATACATCAATTCCATAAGTCTGTGAGTATACCTTACCCACTAGTCTAGCTTTGTATTTTTGCACGCTCTCATCTGGATTCAATTTGGTCTTAAAAATCCGCTTCAACCCGATGGCTTCTTTTCTTTTAGGTAACATTATCTTCTCCTAAGTGTTATTTTTTGTAATGGCCTCAATTTCTGCTTTCATTGCCTTTAATCATTTTTCTTCCTTTATTACTTCTTCAAATGTCGCAGGTTCAGCCACAAATAATACCTGTGTGTTTGCATAAATGTCGACTAGGCTCCTTGTGCGGGTGCAAGGTTGAGGTTATGGTTCTGCTTGTTCTTACTGTACTTTATCATCTTCTTCTTTGAAATTTTTGGTTGGACAAAGTTATATTCATAATCTTTTACACTTCAATTCTATACATTAGTCTTTTAAAAAACAACATCCCTACTTATGATTATTTTCCTTTTTGTAGGGTTATACAATCTGTAAGCTTTATAATTGTTTATATAGCCTACAAATATGGACTTTACACTTTTTTCATCAAGTTTTTTTTAGACTCATTAGGCAAATGTGTAAATGCCATAGAGTCAAAAATTTTGAAATAATCAACATGAGGAGAGTATCCATACCAGACTTATAAGGCCTTTTTACCTTATTTGAAGCTCGATTTAAAGTGTATATCGCCATTGCTACAGCTTCTGTCCAAAACTTTTTTGGTAATTGAGCTTGATTTAACATGCTTCTAGCTTCTTCAACAATGGTTAGATTTTTTTGCTCTATGATGCCATTTTGTTGTAGAGTATAACTTGTAATATATTGTCTTTTTATTCTATATGCAACACAGAAATTTTTAAATTCGTCAGAAATAACTCCTCCTCCACGATATGTTCTTATAGCCTGAATTTTGACTCTTTTTTCATTTTCAACTTCATTCTTAAACCTCTTAAAAATTTTAAGAGCTTCGCTCTTATTTTTGAGAAAATAGACCCACACCATTTTTAGATAATCATCCATAATTAGCATAAAAAACTAACTCCCACTCAATGATTCAACATGCATTGGACTACATAAATCAATATGTAAAAGTACTAAAAATTGTAGAGTCCTATATGACTTTCCCATAGAAATTTTTTTCCTATGTTGCTTACCCACAATACATGCTTCACACACCCATGCTTTTGTTATTGCATTTGACAAACCCTTTTCACTTTTTATTTTGGCCATTCTTTTTTTCACTCATCAAAATTCAAATGATAGTATCTTCTATGCCAAAGAACAAAACTATTAATTGAAGAATTAAAGAAGCAAGAGTTTGGAGTGGATAGACTTACTGAGAATAGCCTATTTGCCAGTATTGAGACTATCAAGAAGTGGTCTCCTTGTTTGTCAAAAATTCTGCAACCATTTTGATCAAATGAGATAGAAAGACTATTTTGGACAATTTGATCTAACCTCAACAAGTTCTGTTTCAGTTTAGGCACATATAGAACTCCCGTAATTTTCTTCTTTCCATTTATTTTAACATTACCAATCCCAACTGCATAAATCCTACTATCATCACCAAGCGTAATCATGATTTCTTTTTTTTCCGCAAGCTTATGAAACATTTCTTTATTTTTTGTCATATGTGAGCTGCATCTACTGTCAATATACCATAAGTTTTGATTCTGATTTGCTGTACCAAGAAGACATGAAAAGAGGTGTTCTTCATCCACTTCAGCTGCCTCTTCTTAAAAATTTATAACAATTTTTTTGCCTACAATTTTTTGTCGTGTGACCTTATTTTTTGCAACTGTAACATTGCACTTCGCCTTTATACCAACAATCTTCTTCAAGATGGTTTCTCCTTTTACAAATTTTGCATTTTGGAAGTTCCTCCTTTCACTCATCTTGTCTCCTATAGTGATCTCTATCATTTATGTCTCTTCCATATGATGCTCTTCCCCTACCTCTATTATTTGTGTTGCCTCTCCCTCTTGCATTAAAATTGGTTTTCGTTAGGAAAATTTGTTCTTCCTTGAGTTGATTTTCTTTTCTCTGTAATCTATACTCATGGGATAACAATGAGCCCATGAGATCATGAAGAAAATATTTGTTTAGGTCCTTCGATTCTTTGATTATGGTAACAACTGGATCGAACCTCAGTAGTAAGCCTCGCAAAATTTTCTCCACAACTTGCTTGTCAGTCATTGATTCACCATACGCCCTTATTTGGTTAACAATAGCTTGAACTCTAGTTGAAAAATCAAGTACTTTTTCGGTAGGTTACATTTCCAAAATTTCAAAATCTTGACATAAGGCTTGTATCTTCACTGTTTGAATATGTGTTGAGCCTTGAAATTCTTGCTTCGAATTTCCCATGCTTCACTAGTTGTTTCTGCGCCCATTATTCTTGGAAACAAGCTTTCATCTACACCTCGTTAAATTATGGAAAAAGCTTTAGAGTTTTTTTTTTTTTTCTTTCAGCTCATTATTTTGAGCTTGAGTCAGTATCTTTTGGAGCTTCAAAACCATTTATCACCGGGTCTCAAAACTTATAGGAACTTAATAACGTCTTTATCTTTACTGACCAAAATGGGTAATTATCCTCTTTTAGGACAAGTATTATAATTGGAGGATTATTGGACATGATAAGGTTCTTACTATTTTCTCTTTTGGCTAACTTTTAAAATTAAAAAGGATAAAGCCGGGATAAGAGGTTTTGATACCATTGATAACTTAATGTGGCTTTGATAAGGAAAAACAATGATAGATAAAATTTTTTATTCTTAGAGCCATGATTGATGTCTTATTTCATCACATATTTATACTACAAATTACAACGTTTCAATGCTATAATATAGGAGATGATTAAGCAAAGAAAATGAAAAAAAAAAAAGATTTATTCTTCTCTCCAAAAAATTAGTAACTAATCCTTAACATAGTTCATCTAACATTTAGCTCTTATTTTTCCTCAAGCTTGGATCATTTCAACATGGGCTACACTGGTGGGGAGGCAGTTTCTACAATGGTGAAAGCTTTTAGGGAGAGACGAGATTTCTTAGTTAAAAGCTTCGGAGAATTGGAAGGTATTAAAATGTCAAAACCAACATATTAGCCTGAGTTACGTTTTCTCTCATGGGTATCTAAATTTTCTCATATACACTTTTATCAGTTTTTCTCCTTCATGTGATGTGTTAATCTTTTTATTACTTGTACTTCGTGCTTGTTGGGAGCCTTTATCTCTTCACTGATTTCAGATCTTAATGGATCAGAAGCTGTAAGTATCGGAAAAATTGGGAACTCAGAGTCTCTTTGCCGATACTTGGTGGACAAGTCTCAGATATCTTGTCTCTGATTTATGATTTCCCAAGCGCCTTTTCAATTTTTAATTTCAGTTTAGAAGTTCTGAAGCAATATTTGTCGTCTAAACTTCACAAATCTCAAATAATGTGTTACAAATCAATGATCATGATGAACAACACCAGTACCTAACTCTCTTGACGTTTTTCGAACATTACATGGAAGTTTTCATCATCTTCATCTCTTGTGACTTGGTTGAATCAATTGATTCATAGGTTGCATTAGGCCCGAGAGATGCTTTCGGGGATGACAATTGCAACCGAATCTGCTATACCGCATCCCTCGCCTACAGGTTGCCGTGGAGAGAATTAAGAAAGCTCTTATCATGCTCCGACCAGCCAGTGCCGTGTAAACGATGCACTAATGCAAAATGTTGTTTGTAATTTTTTTCCTGAGATTCAAGATTTGTATTATTGTAATATAATTATTTTGAAACAAAGTCAGGTTGTTGTCCATCTATGTTTATTTCTTCTGTGCTTAAAGTAGTTTTTGGTATGGAGATTGAAAATATGTGAATAATTCAAATGGGTTTTTATTTAATTTGTGATTTTAAAAAAATAAGGGTAATTTGATATTATTAACATAATTAAGAGGGTATTATAGTATTGTGATAAAAAAATGAATAAATTACAATTCACCCATTGCTTCATGTCAAAGGTATGAGGTTTTATTATAGCAAAATAAAGATTGGTAATTAGTTAATAAAATACAAAATAATAAAATAAAATATTTAGATCATACATAATGTTGTATCCATATTAAAAGATTCATTAAAACGTTCATGTCAGTTCAGATCAGAAGAGAAGAGGATGCTTTTAATATGAACAAGCTATTATAAGCAAAAATATTCTGCCAAAATGATAAAAGGCTTTTCAAAAATGTTCCAAGGTATCTTTCTTCTGGAGGAAATCAGAATTAAGTAATGTAAAGGTATCAGAGAATCATTCAATTTCCCAGTCGAGGAAAGTTTTCTTCAGATATTCCCACATATTCAGGATTGGAAAAAGAAAGCTGAAACTTCACCAAAAGATTTGATAAGCCGAAAGGTTTCTTCCCTAAAAGTAAAACAATAGACACAAATGAGGAAAACAATTTCTTTCCACGCTACAAGATTCCTAACCTCCCTGGAATTGCTTTGCATTGAACTACAAGAAATCAAACCTAATGCAGAAAGAATTCTCTTCTTCCACCAATTATATATATATATATATATCCCATCCTGGAAATGGCACCTGAAAAAATACTAAAAACCTGAATTAAGAAAAAAAAATTGAAAATGGAAGATTTTGGTAACACAGAGATTGTGTTCTTTGACCTGGAAACAACAGTTCCGAGAAAATGCGGGCAGCGGTTCTGGGTGCTGGAATTTGGTGCAATCGTGGTCTGTCCGCAAAAGTTTGTTGAGCTGGAAAGCTACTGCACACTGATAAAGCCGAAGGACTTGTCTGCTGTGGCCTTGAAGTCTAGCAGAAGTGATGGGATAACGCGAGAAGCTGTGGAGAGTGCGCCAGAGTTCGAGGAAGTTGCTGGTAAAATTTTCAGGATTTTGGATGCCAGAGTTTGGGCTGGGCATAATATATTGATTTGATTGTGCTAGAATCAAAGAGGCTTTTGCTGAAATTGGCAAACCTGCTCCTGTTGCTGTTGGGATGATTGATTCTTTGGGAGTCTAGACTGAGAAATTTGGCAGAAGTGCTGGGAATATGAAGGTACGTAGAGAAAATTAAATATTAAAAAATTATATCAAGAGTCAGTAAACAACGATTGAGATTAAATCTATCATTAATTTCTGATAGCTCGCTTGCTCAAAAGTTATGATCTTGTTTGCAATTGCATCCATTAAATTAGATGGCTACATTGGCTTCATATTTTGGATTGAGACAGCAAAAGCACAGAAGCCTTGATGATGTTCGGATGAATTTAGAGGTCCTGAAGCACTGTGCAACTGTGCTCTTCCTGTTATCTTCTAAAACCTTTAGCTTAGTTACATATAAACTTCACAACTTAATGTACGAGCGAGATTAGATTTTATCACTTGGACTACCTAATACTCATATTAGAACAGTTTACACCGTCGTTTAGATACAATTTCTCCATGATCTTTCTTGCTAAATTCTTAGAATAATTCAGTAACATATTATAATCACCAGGAATCAAGCCTCCCCAATATATTGAATAGCAAGTGGCCTAATAGTTCCCTCACAGTTACAACAAGAAGTAGAAGCAATGGAAAATTTCCATGTAGAGAAGAAACCAGCAGAAATTCTCCTCCAACTTCTCTTGGTCTTGGATGTCAAAGAACAGTTCGCTACACAAGAGGAGCTTGGGAAAGGTTTAATAATTGAACTTTTATCAACTTATTACATGCACATATATATTTTTTGGTTGTAGTAGCATCCGAGTCCCTAAAATGGTTATATTTTCATAAAATATTAAATATTATCGTAGCACTGACAAGATATTTACGTTCAAATTGAACAATTTTCACACAAGACAATACACAGTTTGAGAAAATTTAGATCCAATATGCCGGTGGCTACCAACCCTGCGGCTGAGGATTGGTTGGTATTCCCAACTCTTATTGAAATGATTGAACATTCTTTATTATTTTTTATGTCAAAATTTGTATAGCAAGAATAATTTTGTTATTGTAATAGAATTAGAGACTTATTTATTATAAATATATAAATTATACTCCTATTTACGAAAATATTTCTACTTAAGGACCCGGATGCTATTTTCCAATAATCATAATGCATCCTTGCTTATACATAATTGATAGTAATTCTATATTAAGTGGTACAATTAAATATTAATTGCTAAAAATTATGTACATATCTGCATATGATCAACATTCATAATGAAGAATTAATATAGACATATGGCTTATCAAACATATATGTTGTGAATCTTGAGATGTCACATATCTTATACATAGATATATTTGTCACATTAACAAAGAAAATTTGCTCATGAGATTTAACAGATGACAGAAAGTGTGAAGAATCTACTATGTAAATCTCAAGGAAACAAGCCTCTCAACACTTTACTCAAGCATTCTTAACTGTTTCGATAATGAGAATCGATCATCCTCAGCTTCAATATCTGGGGAATTATGAAATCAATTTTCTTGAATCCGTGGAAGCATTCATCAATGGAAGAAAAGGGAAAAGTGATGGGCCTTGTGATCCAATATTTCTTGGGCTTACTGTTGTTTGTAAATGGGCTGGAAAATGTTGAAACAGAAATGGGTGAAGTCTTGTACACGGGTGCATTGTTGTGCATGCTGGTTTCTTGACAGTAGTGTTTTCTTTGTTTCTTGATCTTTTTCTTGGTTCTTGAAACAGCTGTAAAATCGGGTAGATATAGGTAGCTGGTTTTGTTAGAAAGAAGAGAGAGCTGCTGTAACGATTTGATTTTTCTGTTGAATAAAAGAGAGAAGCATTCTTGAACGAGTTTTTACTCTTTGCTTTATGTTCTTTACTGCTGTGATTTGATCTTCTTGTTGTTGTTTACATTGATGTGGGTGTGTGTTTGAGAGTATACAAGTTGTTTCCTTGCTGTGGTGATTGGTTTCAAAAAACTGGGAGGATTAACAAAAAGTTCTTGAAATGATTTAAGGGAGAATGACAATTAGAGATTTCAAAGTGTTGACATTTATGGAGTTCTTGCGGGGTTATGGTGAAATTCTCTTTGAGTTCAAAGCACCTTGGAATAATTGATTAATTAATTCATGGATGACTGCAATTTTGCAGAATGATTTGTTTGTCATATTGTACAATTCATTTGTTGATTCTTGCTATTGAGGCCATTTGTAATATTTGTAAATAATTAAAAAATTAACAATAACAAATATTATTTAAGAATGAAGGGTTTCACGTTTTCATTTCTGTCTAAATATGACCTAATTTCACTGTAGCAATCTTTTTCAAATTAAAAATAAATTGATTTATTGATAACGTTGGGAAAACTATAGAAAGAATATTTCCAAAAAAAATTTTATTCATAGTCAGAAAATTAAGATTTTTTAGTCCTTTTATACTAAACTTCCTTAAAAAGATAAATACCCTTAAATACATAATTCCTTTTTAAAAAATCCGATTTATTTACAAAATGATAAAATTCTTATAAATTAAGTTGATAAATTCTGCAAATCAATAGAATTTAACAAACTTTCATAGAAATGTTTTCTTGTCTTGTGAAAAACTTAAAAACAACTTCTCAATCGTTCAATTCTGACACATCACGCATGCAACTCAACATACGCACCAAATTATTGACATGTACATCATGCATAACATTCACTTTACAATAATTTTTAGAATTCACACTTGTTTTCTGCTTCTCATGATTAATCAGATAAGAAAGGATGCATTGACATCCGCATAATAAACAAGGGCAGAAAGAACCTACCCATAACAGCATTCAGCACAATTCCAATTTTTAATGGAAGTGGAAAAAATGACTGCATCTATCGAAGCATATTTGAAGGATTTGATTGAAAGTTGCCAAAGTTTTCTTTCCACTAAGCATAAGCTCAAGAAACAATGAACCTAGACACTTATTCGTTAATTATAACTCAAAAAGAAATAGTAATAATTTAAGAATATAAATCTTTTTTATAAATTAATATAATAATACTATATAATTATTACGATATCTTATATTCTTAAAAAAAAAATAATTGAAAATTTATGAGAGTAAAAGAAATATATATTATATAAAAATCTAATAATAATATAATTTATTATGTCAATTTATATATAGAAAAAATGTATAAAAATTTTATTTTTATTATTATTATTATTAAAATATTAATTTTCTAATCTCTTTATTTATTCAAAGAGACTTTTATCAATTTGAAACGAGAGTAATGAACATTCAATGGTTATAATTCCTCTAAACAATGATCCCTTTTTTCTTGTGTTTAGTCTTAATTTGTTACGTGGACTCCATTATATATGTTTTAAGTATTTTTAGGCGTAAGAATCACTAAAAAATACCAATATTAAGTTGGTGTAACCGAAATTTTTGACGGTACTGTTGATGATAATATTATAAGAAGTTTGACCTCATAATTTGTGATCGAACCTAACAAATTCACCAAATAAAACTAAACCTGTATATGAAAAATTAAAATATTAATCTACATAAATATTCATGTTTAACCCTTATTTTGAATTTAAACTTTTAGATTGTATAGCAATTTAATTTGCATAAGTCAAACAGAAATTTATATAAATATCTATGTGTATAAGATTCTTTTCTAATATAAATTTATTTAATTTGTAAAATATCTTTTAATTAATACTCATTTTTAATAAGATTACTTTTTTCTTATTATATTCTCCTTTTTTTTCTAAATAACCTCAAAAATTGAGGAAGTGCATCAAAATAAAATAATCAAGGAAACATAAGATAGAGGTAAATAGACAGAAAGAAAAATCTACAATTTGAAACACCATTGATATCAACACTTGAGAACATAGTACTTGCATTTGCTCACATAAAAATTTATATCAAGAGAAAAATTATAATCCAATATTCAATAATGAATATATATAATATGTTACTATGTCATGCATTGTAACTTTTAAGGAAAATGGGTGATGTATATACATCTAGTATGTACATACCTTTAATATAATTCAACATAATTAATTATTTTTAAATATCGATATAATTAAAATATTTAATGACGGAAAGTTTCTAACTCTCCCTTCATTATTCTATATTAATTATATATAAAAGATTTGATAACTGAAATGGGAAAAATGATCCATGCATGCTTTTTCTCCACTAAAACACCAAAAGGAAATAGAACTTAAGAAACATTGAACCTAGACACTACTAATTTGGATTATAGCAACAATAATAACTATTGGAAGAAATAATTAATTTGTGAAAATGATAGTTCATAATTATTAAATATAGGAAAAGTATAGTCATAAAAACTGTGCACAAAACATGTGTTAGTTAATTGTAAACCTCCACAATTTAAAAATCATTCACTTTTTGGGCAACTTAAAATGGTTCAATTCTTTATAATTATACATGTAAGCCACCTTTAAAAGTTTCAATTCTTTATAATTAATTATATAGGTGGGCAGAATCTCTTAAATAATATGATAATAAATTTTAATATCTTTTAAGGAGGATAATAGAGTTGGAAATTTTTTTTATTAATTGTGATTTTGCTTGAAACTAAATTATTTGGTGGATTTTTTCTTCCTTAATTATTCATAGAAACATAATTATTAATTTTTTGGAGCATTTCAAAATTTTGTTTTATCTAATTCATGTTATTTGGTCTGGCAGATTTTTTTTCTTCCTAATTAATAATATACTCTCATTGTAAAAACAAAAAAGAAAAGCAACAAGTATTTTTAAAATTTTCAAAGGAGAAAAAAAGGTACTTTCAAAAGGTAATTTACATCACCACCAAGACAAAGTCCACCTTTTATTGTATGTAACATCTCATGTTAGAACATTTATTCATGAACTTTTGACATTGACAAAGACAAAGCAAGCAAATTAAAACCAATCAAAGTAAACAAATATACAGCACTTTTTCAAATGGTAGTCATTTCAGCACCAACACATGAATCCACGGCTTCTCTAACAGTGAGAAAGATTCTTCCTCTGATTTTATCGACAAAGTGGCCCAGCTTTAGCTTGTGAATCACTTGCCATCTGGGGTTGATAATTACTAGCTGAGAAAAACGTATAGAAGACTGTAAAAATTTTCAAATCGAAATTATTAATAATTCTCTGGTGCGAACTTTCATACTTTATAATAAAATATTGATTTTGTTGATTTATACCAAAATCGCATTGTTAAAATGGGAATGCCAGTAAGAGAAAAACATTGTTTTGTAATAAATAATGCATTTTAACTTGAAATAGCAATTGGAATTGAGCCGGTAGTTTACAGTAACATAAGCAAGTCACTTTTTTTTTACATTCACCGGTCGCTTTCTATTACATTCATCGATATTCAAATTCGAGAGGTGGGAATTGGAATTTGTGAAAAAAAATTTAAATAGCAACTTTTTTATATTAAATTTGCATTTTATAGTGTATGCAATTAAAAATTAATATATATAAAATCCTAAAAATGAGATATATATCTTACCTCCATGCCACTAGAGTCGAGAATTTTATACAGTTCCTCTAGAGAAGCAATTCCCGACGTATCTATATTTATCAAGTCTATCACATAAAACAATAATATTATTACTACATAATTAAATTTGCAAAGCTATTGGAATTAAGCTTATTGCACTGTTTTGGGATGCAATTGTAACTTACTGGACATATCAAGGAATACAAGTTGGATATTCTTCTGAGTCTTTTGTTGGCTGTCTTGACGTTCACTTTCTTCAGTTACCCATCTCATAATCCTTAAACAATGGAGAATTTAATACGTTAAATTAATTATTCTTTTTCAGGTTCATGCATGTCTTCAATGGTGACAAAGAGAAATGAAAAGAACTTCTCAACATGTTTTAGAATGTCGAGAAGTTATCAATTAATTAACTTCAGAGTCACACCACTTCAATTAATTACCTTTCTCTGACGGAATTGGCATTTGCGAAACAAAGCAAGGCGGATTTGACACGAATTATGAGGATTCCAGGAATCTTAACAGCCATAGGATATTGATCGACATCACAAAACAAATCAGTTCCAGGAAGTTTTCCAAGCTTTTCTGTCCCTGGTTGGATTGATATCAGAATGATCTTTGCAAATGATATTGTTACCTGCATCAATCATAGACTTCTACTTTTGATTCTGATACCTAAAAGCTTAAACAGGTTTTGCTAGTATTAACATCTAAAGTCTTAATTAAAAAAAAAAAATTACCGCGACTAGCAGACCAATCTCTACTGACACAAACAATACACCAAAGAAAGCTCCAATGCAAGCCAGGAAGTCTAATTTATCAACTTTCCAAATATTGTAAATTTCATTGAGATCAATGAGTCCTGGAAGAGCAGAAATGATAACTGAAGAAAGAATTGCCATCGGAGTATAATACAAGAGCCTGGTGAAAAATTCCAATGAAATGAACACTGTAATGGCCATGACTATATTTGACACTGTGCTTTCACAACCAGCACTGAAATTCACAGCAGTACGTGAGAATGAGCCTGGAAATCGTGAAAGAATTTATTAGTATGAAGAAAATGTAGATTTTTATAATCGGAAAATTTATTGGAAAGAATGAGAAATAATGAAGAAGGTTTATTTGATTTATTTACCAGTTGCCACGTAGCAAGAAGTAAAAGATCCTACAATGTTCATGACTCCCATGGCAGTCATTTCCTTGTTTCCATCTAGGTGGTAGGCTTTAATGGATGCAAAAGATCTGCCAACTGCAATTGCTTCCTGATATTGTTGGAATAGTAACACAGTAAGATCAAGATTGATTGTGATCTGAGAGGGACTTAGCTGACAGCTCAATAACAATTCAATTATCCGGTGAATTAGGTAGTCAACCGGATATCGATTAATTGATGCCACTTTAATAGAGAGTATGCATACAAATTTTTCTTTATTTAAATTTTTGTCACTAAAGTTTAATTAAAATTTTTTCCATTGATTTGTATAATATATGATTACGTTGTTATCAATATTAAATACGACTTTTTAGTAAGTCTCAATAAATCAAAGGAAATTCCAGTTGTTATAATTCAATGAAGTCATTAGTACTCGACCAAAAAGTTCAAATTGTTATGGATAGGATAATAGTATTTGAAGTCAAATTCAACAGCTGTTTTCAAAATGGTCTTGAACAGTTAATTAAATAAGTGATACTTACTGTAAGGGCAACAACAGCAACAACAAAGCCAATTTTCACCACTTCTCCAACGTGTTGGCCACGGAATTGTAATTGATGAACAGAGCTTGGATTTAAGCCTCCACGGATGTGTTTCACTATCTTAATTCCATGTTTGTCAGCTCTTGTCAGGAAGACAATGAGAGTTGATAAAATTACAGATATCAGAGGAGCAATTGCTGGCAACCAGAAGAGTTTCCTGTTCCTCGTTCCCTGAGAGAATGAGATATTAATTTGATGAAGCAATTATATGAATTTTACTTGAGGAAAAAAAAAAGAAAAGAAAAATCTAGGCTTACCACGAATCTAGTGATCAGAATGAAACTCAGGAACGAACTTCCAAGGATAAAATTCAGAGGATTCCACTGCCATATTGAGTGAGAACAAAGGATAAATCAATTGATGAAATTAATCTCTGAGAAGACAAAAGATAAAAATAAAAAGGAGAGGAAAATTACAGAATGATGAACTGATTTCCAGACAGCATTGACGACAGAAATAACATCAGTCTTGTTTGTGGAGTAAGAAATTCCAAGCAATCCCTTCAGTTGTTGAAGACCAATAACAATGGCGGCACCAGCCACAAAACCAACAATGGCAGCATGTGACAGAATATCAGCAAGGAATCCCAACCTGTTAACTCAAGAAATCAAGAAATTAATTTGTAGCTCAAAGCCATCAATTAATCACCCAAAAAAAGTGACAGACCTTAACATCCCGCAAACAGCCTGGAAAATCCCCGCAAAAAATGTTGCAGTGAGAACAAAGTTTCTGTAAGCAATTGGATTAGACACGGGATCTTCCAAGTTTTGCATCATTGAAGATAAAAGCAGTGAAACAACAGCAACTGGTCCAATTGCTATTTCTCTTGAAGTTCCCATTACAGCATAAATGAGAGGTGGAACAACACTTGTATCTAAGCCAAAAAAAAATTGTTCACAACTATTTGTCTTAATTTCAACGTACATAAGTTTGAAACAAATTTCTTCACAACTTTGTTATTTAAATCACAGCTTACAGAGTCCATGTTGAGGATCAAGCTTTGCCAATGTCGCGTAGCCAATACTCTATAAGAAACAGGTTAAGTGATTATAATTTTCGTTCTGTGAAAGTTTGTTTCAGGAAAATTTCTGTAGAATTGATTACCTGTGGAATGCAGAGGCTAGCAAGAGTCAAACCTGCCATTAAATCATTCTTAAATTTTGTTAACTTATAGTTTCTGCTCCAATGAAGAATTGGAAACATTTCCTGGAAAAATGAAACCAAATGTTTCCATCCGGGTTCATTTCTGAATTTCTTTCTGTTGGGCAAAAATGTTTCCTTCACAGAATCTGAAAGTTCTTTCCAGAGACTTGGAGGCTTGGGAGCCTGGAGAACCCATTCAGCTCTTTCATTTTTGCTTTTGTTTTGCTCAAGGTCAAGATTAATTTCTTGCGCATTAATGGAGGATTCTGTGGCCATATGGTTGACTGTTTTGATTGAAGCGTTTGAGGGAACTGGGAGAGAGAATTCTCTGAGTCTTTCTCTCAAAGACTTTTGAGCATCACGGGCTGGAAGATTTTTTTAACGGGCCGATGCTCAAGTTGCTTGAAGAATTTTGAGATGTTTATATACAGAAAGAAAAGCTGAATTGAACGGTTGAGACTTGAGCATTAATTTGTGTCAAGTTAATTAATATTATAAGTAATGAGAATTGTAAATCTAATTAAACACAAAAGGAGATAGCTTGGAGATGATCAAAATTGAACAACTTTCCAGCATATTGTAATTAGGTATGTATGCATTAATTATTATATTAAAATGGAACATGATGTTTGTCAAATGGGGTAATAGTATTTATGTCCTTGAGCTTTTATATTTTCTTAAACGCGAATAAGTTTAATATCTATTATATCAAACAGGTCCCAAACTCGCACTAAAAAATTACTCAAATACAATTATTTAAGAAATAAAAGATAAACTGAAGGACTCACATGTTGAGATTATCGGTAATGTTGCATATGGCTTGAACTTATTTAATTAACAATTGTTATATGGCTATTATGAATAAGAATTTAACAGGGTTAAATTGAATAAATTTAAAATTTTATGTAAAAAATTCAAAAAATTTTAGATTATAGGAATTATCCAATTAATTGTAAATAGTGATCAACTCGAATTGAGATTTTGATGATTGGAGGGAGAAAAACAAGACATAAAGTGAGAAAAAAAGAAAAAAAATTGAGTAGTTAATAATTTTTTTAACAGAAAAACTAAGAAGGAGAAATAAAGAAATAAAAAGATAAAGTGTTGTCATTTTACAAATTGGGAAAAAAATAAAAAAGAAAAAGGAAAGGGCAATTCAAAAAAAAGTATGAAAGAATACAAAATAAAATAACGGTAGTTGAAACTTTATTAATAGCCAAGGAATCTGAAATTTATTAGTAGTCAAGACTTTTATAGTTTTTAGAATAACTCCGGACATTTAACAAATATATTAATAATTTTTCTTAGTAACAACTACAAGGCCAGGAGCCCTTTTCCTATAGGTGTCTAATGGGTTGGATCGATCCGTAAATCGACTCATTAAAAATTGAGTCCGAATCAGTCCGATGAATTATTTACATGGATTGAGTCGATTTCGAGTCCATATAAACGAGCCGTGTCGATTTCAAATATTTAAAATCGATACCTCGGTTCGAAACCAATCCAGAACCGATCGAGCCTATATGACCATTGACCCGATGGATTGAACCAACAGTTCGGTCCGGCTCAACCCGTCGAATAAAATGAAAAAAATAAAAAAAAGCAACTTGTCGGTTCACTGTGTGAACTAGTGGGTTGAACCGAAGCTGAAACCGTTTCTGAACCGAAACCGGCCTGAACCGATTTATTACTGTTCACTTTTTGATTTTGGGCCGATTCCAACAAATACGAATCGTGAAATCAGCCCATTATAATTATCGATTTGGACCGATTTTATCCTTTTCGATTTTTTGACCGGATTTGACCCAACCCAAAACCACCGAATTGGACCCGATACACACCTTTACCCTCTCCCCAACCCCCACCCTGCCTTTAAAATTTCGAGAATGAACATCTTATGCATAAGTTTCAATGAATTTTCAAAAATAAACTATTTTTAACTATCTATTCAAATTAACGTACATTGTAGTAAGAAGTTAAAAATACATCAATCTAATATATTATTAACCATTACGAGCTTGATATTTATATTTTATAAGTTTTGAATTCTTTTAATTACGTAAATGCATTTTAAGTAAAAAAAAAAAATACTTGCTTAAAATCTAAAACATAATTCTTAAAGCAAAGGAAAATGCATAAAACCCAAAAGTAGGGTTGAAACCGGACCGGACTCCGTTTTTTTTTTGTCAAACCGGTATCCGGTCCGGTTTAAACCGGATCTGGATATTTTGATCCAGATCCGGACCGGTTTAA
>JAVXUL010000020.1:2788776-2805282 GCA_035590515.1 Trichilia minutiflora
ATTTTGTTCGAAAAAAATTTGAAATCCCGAAAATTAATGGTACTCTCAACATCTAATAAAAATCTATGAAAACTTGAAACTCAGTAATTCATATATATAATCAAATATTTCAAGAGTTGATTAATTTTAGGTTTTAAATGTTTATCAAGTATTGAGATTAAATCGTGATAGGAACAAAATTTTCAATATAAATATAAAATATAAAATTTTAAATAAAATAATTAAATTTTTTAAAAGATAATTTAAATTTAATATATAATTTTAATACTTTATTTTATAACATTTTACTCTTAAAAAATTTATAAGTTAATTTTTAAAAATTAAATTTAAAATATTAATAAAAATTCATAAATTTATTTTTATTTTATTTAAATTATTAAATGATTATAATACTTTATACAATAAAAAAATTAATTTATAATTTATACTCATAAATATTTTATTAAAAAAATTTCAAATTATAAATTAAACTTTTTTATTTTATAATATCTTACACTAAAATAATTTATAATCTAATTTTTTAAAATTAAATAAAGTATTAAAATATATATTAAAATATATAATTTATAATCTAATTTTTTAGAATAAAATTTTATAAAATAAAGTATTAAAATTATATATTAAATTTAAATTATTTTTATTTAAAATTTTATATTATAAAATTAAGTATTTTTATGATAAAAATATATATTTTATTTTTAATAAATAAATTGATATTATTTTTTTGATAATAAAATATATTTATTAAAAATATTTTGATAAAAATATCTAATATTTAAAAAAATAATTAAAAAAATTTATTTTAATTTTTAAGAAAAAATATCATTTGAAAAAAATCCGATAGAAGTATTTGTCATTCTTGCTCCGAACTTTCCACTGAAAACCCATTTGACAGCATCCAAAACCCGCGTTCTTTTTCTTCCCAATTTCACAATTTAGATGCTTTTTTGCGCAGTTTACTCGAGTATTATCAAAGACCAATCCCTAAAAGTCTTGCCAGATATCTACAGTATCTACTTACAGGTGTACGCCAAGATACGTTGCAGACACTTCGGAACAAGTAATGCTAGTGCATGTCAACCAATGGAGAGAGAGTAAACGAACGCAAGCAAGCAAAATCAAAGCTTGCAATAGGTCTGCTGCAAGTATGTCAGCTTCGTATGAAACGACGAGAGAGTGAAAAGAAGTTATGTCTAATAATGACCATTGACCATTGTTCGTAAAATATAAATTTAGCATAAACTTGCATTATACAAAAAAACTCTGCTCTTTACTTTCAATAGGCTAGAAAAAGCCATTTTGCATAACCGTCGTCTCCCACGCGTCGAAACACTTTGCTTTTAGTACTAGCCTTGGTCAGAACTTGCTACTTCTTAATTACAATCATATCTTCCAATTATTTCTTCTTGGTTTGTATCTCTCATTTTCTCTCTTAACAACTGGTTCTCTGTGTTCTTGATTTTCCGGAGACTTTTGGAAGTTGCCCGGAAAGGAATGTCGTTGTCGTTATCGTTGTCTTTGTCAGCCAAAACCAAGACCCGGAATGTGGTGGAAAATAAGGAATATCCTGATCCATTTTCCTCTCATGAGGATGTTGTTAAGGCCCTATTGTTTTCTGGGATACTCTCCGACGCTTCCATTTTATAATGGGCCTCCAAGTTCATGTGAGCCTTCCCTTTTTCCAGTTTCATTTTGGGATCTTCACAATGGACAATAGAAAATGCTCATGGAAACAAGGAGTTTTTAAAGTTTGATTTTTATTTCCAACCTTTGTATATTGTAAGGATTCCTGTGATTGGAGGGAAGGAGCTAGATTTGCATGTTTCTATATGTGGAGGCTACTAAAGGGGGTGGATATGAAAAGGTTTTGCTCGATATCTCTATTCCTTTAATACACTTTAAAATACATTTATTTTGAAAGTATTTTATTATTTTTTGAAAACAAAATGATGTGTAGGTTGTTGCAGAGAAGAAATGGAGGGAAGTAGATACTGTTTTTAAGTTCTCTCCAACGACAACGAGCGCTTCATTTGTGTTAAGGAGACACTACTATAGTCTCCTTTATCATTATGAACAGGTTCATTTCTTTAGGATACAGGGTCCACTATGTTTTCCCTCAGGTAATTTATTGTTTTAACTCTTCCTCTTTCGTCCATTTCTGAGTTCTCTATTCGTTATCAGTATTTTTGGGTAATATCAAATATGTACTTAGTTTTCTTTGTCTTTTGTTACTAATTCTTTACAGGTCTCTGTTTGCTCTTGTTGCAGCTGCATTTTCTACTAACAGCACACCATGACTTGGCTCTGGTGGAATATTCCCCCAAAACGATAAATGATCATTCTGTTTCACATATTGGAGGTGAGTTAGTAAATTTAATGTTCCTTGTCACCTCATAATATTGCATTGTATGTGATTAATTCTTGATGTACTGTTGATTAATCACTTAAAAGAAAATGAAAGATCAATTGGAAGTCAAATGCCCACTATGGTTTTTTTGGTATGTCCTGTTACATGTTTTCTTTTTGGTACTAGTTGAAATTCTGTTGTGGGCTTACTAATAATTACGATGTATTTGAAAGTTTATGTGATATTTATGAGTCTTGTTTCCATTTTCTAAAAGGTCCCACAACGCATTTATCTTAAAATTTTGTGGTTATTGTGTTATAGGAACTTATCAAATACCTCAAGCATTTTGGTGGACATTTGACATCACGTAGAAGAGAAATTTTCCATTCTGTCTTTGTTTGTATTTTGATATTCAATAGTGTGGCATTGTTTTTTATTCTGTGTCATAAGTTATTGGGTTCTATTTGTTTCCTGGGGACTTGAGGAACATGCAGTGTATTGTGCCTTTTTACTGCACATGAGAATTAAAATGGAGATCTTTTACTCTAAAGCGGCAAATATAGAATTCCACCCGGAGTTAGAATGGGAAAAATTAGACGGTTCGGAACATTTTTCGAGTCAACTTTTCTTTTGAGCTCAGTTAAGCAAATTTACCAGGATTCTGGTCAGCAATGTAACATGTTTCTAATAAATTGTATCGTCCCAATCTTTTATTCTATGCAGGTCAATTTTATTTTACAGCTGTTGGAAGTTGGAACAATAGATGGGAAATTCGATTATGGTTATTTTGTGTCTGTGAAGTTGGGTTCGGAGATTGTCAGTGGTGTACTTTATCATCCAGATTATTCAGGTCCATCTACTTCATTTTTCCGATCTAATGATGGTGCAATCATACCGTACATTCACAATGGCAAACCTGGCCAAGGCAGGAGGAGGAGAAAGAGAAGGAGGGGAGACCCCGGCTACCCAAAACCCAACAGGAGTGGTTACAACTTCTTCTTTGCATAAAACCATTATAACTTTATAAGCTTAAATCTCTCTACCCTAACAGAGAGCGGGAATTCACAAAAATGATTGGCCAGTCTTGGAACAATCTCAGTCCAGAAGACAGAAAGGTAAAGTGCAACAAGCAAGAAAAGCTTCTTTTCTGGGTTTCTACTGTTGTGCACTGTTTGCATCTAGCACTCCCCACAACGGAAGTTATGTACGACTTGTGAACTGAATGGTGAATGCATTGTAATTCTAGGTACAGTATTAAATTAGTGTTAAACATATTAACATAATTTTCTACATTCTATCCAAAGTAGCTAAAGCTCAATTCTATACTACTTGGGATCTATGAACATTTCGTGCTCATTTTCTGTGATCAATAGAAGTGCCTGAACTTCCACGGGCTAAAATAATGTATCTTAGTTTATTTAGCTCGTTTGTGTTTGGTACTTGGGAAACGGAGCGCTCTCTGACAGTACGGTGATAAGTAATGAAAGATGAATACAAGAACCAAGGTATCAACAGGTTCTAGAAAAAATCTCTTTAGTTGGTCATTAACGTTAATTTCATTTCTTTTTTAGGTTTACCAAAACATCGGGTTAAAAGACAAGATATAACAGAGAATAGAAAGAAGACAAGGAGAGAAGTTAGTTAAAGTATAGAAGTTAGTAATCATAGCCCAGGAATTGGAAGATGAACAATTGCTAGAGAATCTGGTGCAGATCTCTGGGGTTTAGAAACTAGCATACAAATATAAAATGCTGTTTGGAATGTCATGTACTGTTAATCTTCGTAATATGAAGTGCATATTCTGAGCTATCACCGTTTTAAATGCTTTAAATTAAAGTCATTTCCATTAGACATGCTTACAGTGTTACAGAAACCAATTTATCATGGTTTTTTCTTAATCTGTACGTTTAGAGCATGATAGCATCCTACCATCATAAATAGAGGGGAAAACAAATGTATCAAACAATGTTTTAGTGTTGCCAGTAAGAAAACAAAGGATTATGTTTTCTCCTAAAACTGACCTAAAAGAGCTTAAAACCTGGATCAATCAATAAAATGGTTTCCTCATGCAGTCTTGTTAAGACCATGAAAGAAACGGTGTTTTCTCCTCTTTGAACGCTTTCCAGAAGCTTTTGACAGGACATAGGGTATAAACTGTACCTGCAAACAGCAACATAATATCAATCATATGTAATACAGTAAAACTAACACTTAACAATGTTACCAAGTACAGAAATGCAGCGACCTGGGAATTGTTACGTATGCCAAAAACCTGAAGTGCAGAGTCATCTTCAAGCAGCTTCTGATTATGGTGAGATAAACAATAATTCGCCCAGACATGGTTCCTGTTCCCATAAGAACAAACATTATAGAGCCAGATGACATACTTTTTCAGTGCTCACCATTTTTTGGCCCACGGTAGCATGAAAGAATATGCTTTTTAGCATTTGAGTAATATGAATAATATTGAAATCAATCACACAGTAACATCACTAAAACGAAACAAACAAAGAACACAAACGAATTTTATGGTTATGAAAGGAGAAATGAACGTACCATGAAATGTGGCGATGACCCAGGTTGGACTGCTCCATTTCGTTGACTTTCTTCTTGATTGCAAGCTTTAAGTCTTTCACCGTAGCCGAATTCATCACCGCCACATCTTTAACATAATCAGAAAATCATTCAAATAAAGATAAGTTTCAGTTTTGCAGCGATTGTATAATGCATATAAACTGTTTGTTAATTTGCCAAACCCGTATAGAAAGAATTTTGGGTTTCTTTGAGTACCGAAGGAAGTGCCATCTAATTTGACGATGGAGATGCGCATGGCGCTACCCATTTCGAGGCTGATAAGCGTGTCAACGTCCGATAAGGATGGTCTCTTGGAGACATCAGCGAGTATAGGATCGTCGAGGAGGGCGACCAGAGTAGAGTGCAATCTTGCTTTCTTCATGTTGTTGCTGTTGTAATCTCCAACTTCTTCCTCCTTTGCGCTGGATTCCATGATTATTCAATTCAATTCTTTCCACGATCTAATCTTCCGCTCTGTCTTGTGTTGTATGTCTTGAATTCGATGCACAGCAAGTGTAAAATCAGGAAATCTGTTTTTGGTCAGGGGCAATAAAGTGATGATCTGTATATCTGATCTTCCTGGGTTCAAGTTGGTCCTCAGTCGATCTTGAATTTGTATTTATTTCTCTGTTTACGTATTCAGTTCTTTATTCGTTTCGTTTAATGGTATGATCAAATCACTTAAATATTCATCTTCAAATTTTAACTTTAGGCCAGATAATAATTTTGACATCAATTGTATGAAAAAATTGCTTTGTTTTGTTTCTTTTCTTTTTTCAAAAAGAAAATTGGGACATTGACGCTGATGACTAATTTTTTTGTCCTTAATTTTAAAAGTAACAATATAAAAAAAATTCTAAATGTAACTACCACCATAATATTTCGGTAAATTTGCTTTCACAATTTTTATATACTAATTTTAAGAGTTATAATTTATATTAATTTTGAATGTCTTAATATATATTGATTTCGAAAGTTATAATTTATATTATTTTAAGAATTATAATTTAAATTAATTTTAAAAATAAAAAAATTAAATTAATTTTGAAGATAAAAAAGTTAAATTGATTTTAAGATTTATAATTTAAATTGAATTTGATACTAATATTTTTATTGATTTTAAAAGTGAAAATTTAATTAAATTTGATAGTGACGGTTTGTTTTCGATAATTTATTTTTTATAAATATTTTTTGAGTAAAAAATTAATTATTCATAATTAATTTATTATGTTTTTACATTTAAATTATTATACAACTTCTAAAGCTTATTTTGTTAAAAAATTAAAATTTTCATATAAACAAAAGAGTGAGAGAAAGAGAGAGTGTAAAAGCGAAAATTTTGAGTTATATATTTATTTTATATATACAAAAGTTGTGGGAATAAATTTATCCAAATATTATGTACTTAGTTAAGATTAAAAAGATTTTTTAGATCCTATTATTTTAAAAAATAAGGACAAAATGCTAGTAATTAATGTCAATTTTTAAGAGAATTTGCATTAATTTGAGAATAAAAAAGAAAAAGGAGAAGCAATTTTTGGAGGGGATTTCCTCCATCCAAATAACGTTGTTCTAGTAGCCTAATCATAAACCTAGCTAAATTGTGTGTAAATATATTGCGTTTCGTGAAAATATGTTGGACTTTACAATTATCCATTTTTCATAAGTTCTTAAATTTCTGAAATGACCTAATAAATCTCTTAATTGCTCCCAATTAAACCTTTTAAACAGTTTCATAACATTAAGAGCATTAGATTCAATAATGACTGCAAATAAACCCAAATTGGTTGTGATTTGAAGACTGAACTTGATAACTTCTACCTATGAATGTTCAACACCACCTTAGAGTATTGAACTACCTGTAATAGCGACATCGGTTGAGTTCTCCCTTTGAGTTTCTTATCACCGTGCCAAATCCACTAATTTTCTGAAAGCATCAGTTGGCTGCATTCACATTCAATTTTACCTTTTCGTCAGGTGGCGGAATCGGGACTCCAATCCATCCTCTGCATCTATTCCAGACTAAAAAGAGTCAGTTTAAAGTCCTTGAATGTCTATAAAGAATATAAAATATACTTAAATTACTAGCAAGGCGCATGTCAAAAATTTAATATAGCATACTGATGAGCAACTTTTCCTCTTTTTTACCATCAATATACCTAAGTTTTTATATGTTTGCTCCATATAGATTGTCATTTTACATAATCAAACTCCAAAAACAACCACAAGACTAGTAGCAAACAACAATGATTTGTGAAGCATTATTGATTGGTCAAATTTACACAGAAATGTGGGGGTGTTACTGTGAAGATTACATGTAGGGGATTGATGCACTGATGATTAGTTAAAAAGTAGTTAAATCAAGTCACGGCTATCTTTGTAATTGAAAAAGAATTAACTACTAATTGAAAAAGTAGTTAAATCAACAAAGATAATCGTTGAGGGAGGAATAAGAATTCCGAAAACTTTCCTTATATTTGTTCTCTGTTTTCTTCTTTCATCTTTTTTTCTTGATTGCTTGTTCGGGAAATCTATCCTCTGTTGGCCCAAAAATATGTGTAAAAAATGACAGTGATAATGATAAAGATAAATCAAGAGGGAGGGTGAATTAATTTTATAAAAATTTAAAAACTAAATGAATGAATGTTTATATCATTTTGAATGTTTTGCAAATATATTGATAAATTAAAGATAAATCATTCAAAGTAGTAAATAAAAGATATAAAGAGAAAATTACAAACACAAATTTATAGTGGTTCGTCACAACTAAACCTACATCCACTCTCTCAATTTTCATCGGATTGAAGTTTTACTATCCTCTTCATTTGCACAGGTCAAGAGTAACCCAAATTACAATCTCCTTCCTTAACGACGAAGGGCAGCCAATTACAATATCTTTCGTTCTATGGGTGAAGAGAACCCAAAACAACTTCTTTCTACGGGTGAAGTGTAACCTAAACTACTTCTTATACGGGTGAAATACAATCCAAATCTTTCTTTACACAGGTGAAGAGTAACTCAAGTTATAGTAAAATGCTAATACAAATAAATTCTCTCTCAAAGAGTGGATTTACAATAAGTGCAGAATATTTCTCTCTCTAAAAAATGATAATACAGAAGATGATGCTTAGTTTGCTCAAAAACTTTTCTCTCTTGTTCACCCCATCTTCTTCTGGAGAGTGAAGCTTTTAAATAGCTTTAGAGAGTTCTTCCAACTTCTCTCTAACAGCTCTTTGATTCTACATTAAATATTCTGAAACTAGCCGTTACAGCTTTGATTTGAAGAAGGTATCGATACGTTTTGTCGAATTTTCTTCTTCAGAGTTGTCCAGCTCAAAGGTGCTTGATAGGGTGTTGATAAAGGTATCGATACGTTTCCAAGGGTATCGATATATTTAAGAAGGTGTCGATATGTTTACTGGGGTATCGATACGTTTGAGCTTTCTTCTAAGGGTATCGATACATTTTCAAAGGTGCTTGATAAGGTGCTGATAAAGGTATCGATACGTTTATAATGGGGTTTCGATACCTTCCTTTTGGCTTTGAACTGGTGTCAATCTTTTGCACCTGTGAGCAACCAATCTCAACTAAGAATATCAAGTGCAATATATGCTCAATATATAATCATAAATTAACCTTAATAAAGTACAATCAAGGCATTATCATTAATCAAACAAATGCAAAACATTTAAAACAATTTAATCAAACAAATCATTTGTTTATCAACAAAATACTTTGCTCATCATCAAAAACACATAGGTCAATAATAAATATCATCTCATCTATAATCATAATGCATTTACATACCCATTAAACATAACAAACTTATATCCATCAACAATTCGGTCTTTTTTTGGCCTTAATATCATATACTCCTTTAATGCTTCCATCAATTTCTCCCAATATTCTACAACATTCTCACATATCTTACCATATCCATAAGCATAAGCATTAATATAAAATATTATAAAAACATAGACAAAATATAATTATTTCATTCATAACTTATTATCATATCACAAAGCTCACAAACTCATATTCGCACGTACATGTGTTATACAATTACTATCATTTACAAAACATTCAGTCATCATAGAATTCATACATGTCATAAGCATTAAAGACTAACGTCCATTTAAGATATCATTATCCCATTCCAAAGCTAGATAACCATTCATATACACATCGATATACAATCTAAATGATAGTCACTCTATTTATTAACTACACATATCAAATCCTCCTACATAAAATATCATCATAATGCATGCTACACTAATATAACTGATATAAAATGGTTACAAACAAGTTTGCGAGTCTACTTATATAAAAATTATAGAAGAAATAATATACGATAAACCATAAAATATTCTCATTTTCAAAATCTTACTTAACAATATATAAATATCAATACTATATGTTGAGGTGTGAAAATGAATGTGGCTGTGATGCCACCAGATCTACGTCGAAAAGAGTTGATGGTTGGATCCTCAAATGCAGAGCCTCACCTCCAAGCCCCTACAAGACAATAACACACTTTGAGTAACATCGGGTGTGGTTTTCGATGAAAAAACTCCGATGTCTAAGTCAGCGAAAATATAAGCGAGAAAGCAAGTAACTCTGGTGAAGGGAAAGAAAAAACAGAAAGCTGAAGAAAAATGGTGCAAAAAGGTGCAGAGGAAACCTTTTGTAAGTGAAGATGAGGTCCAAAAAGAGAAGAGTCAAATCTCTTTTGCTACTGATTTTGCCTCCTTATATAGGACCCTTGGGAAGTGGGAGAAATGACTTGGCATCAGAGAATAGGAATGATGGGATGCTCTGCCTTGGGACAATATGCCAGTCGCTTTTTTATTTAAGAAATGTGACATCCATCAAGTCTACTGTTGTCAGATATCTGATATTGGACGGGTGATGAGACATATTACAGGGATCCGTCAGGGTGGCGTCTCTTACTGTAGGGTATTTGGTCATTAATCATTCCCATTTTTGGTGGTCTCCAAGGATTGACGATGATGTTAGGTTTTTCGGGAGGCAAGAGAGGGGTAGTCAGGAATCCTGAGGGATATTCAGTCGAGATTCCTATGGTGGGAGACGAAAATCCTAAGAGACTATAATTTTGCTAAGAGTAGTTAGGAATCTGAGAGATAGGGCAGTCGTGATTCCTGAGGAGGGTCAGTTGGAATTCTCGAGAAGGTCAGTCGGTATTCCCAAGAAGGATCACAAGGGGTTGAGTGATGCTGCTGAGGGGTCAAGGATGACAGTTGTCTACCTGGGGGGGTCTTCACGTATCGCTTGGATTTTCACCTAAACATTATATAAGCTATTCATTTTATAAGCGATAAAACACACAAATGAGCACATCAATAACTAACTTACTAGCATTCATAAATTGTCCATACACTTATTTATCCATATCTTTATACTATACTATCAAATAAGCTAACAAAATATCACACAAATCACTACTGATCATACACATATATCGGATAGTCCCTAATACCTTACTTTCTATTCTTTACTAGGAGAGGAAGTTGTCGCTCTACTTAAACAACACAATGCCAATGCAAGGTATCATCAAACCAAATCAGACACTACTAAAACAATATACAAGATCGAAAGCTATGACAATGGCCTCTTGATCTCAATCATTCATACATACTTCAAAATACTGGTATGTGGATCTCACAACTCATGCCATAAAACATCTCTAGTCATTCATTACTAATATAGTAATTAACACATCATTTAGTCATTTTATCAAACACTTGGTATGTAATCGCCATGTCTTCCTACATTTTACATAATTGTATACAGTTCACTGTAAAGTTTCATAATGCATTCATCTCATCATGCATTGCACTTTTTTTGGCAACATTCTTAATCATCACATTCTTAATAAATAAACACCTATAGTCACTTAGACATTTCATTGAACACTTGGTGAGCTAAGTGTTCCTAATCAATTTTTTCTAAATTTTAAGCCTAATACACTCAATATTATAATCATTCAATAACACAACTCAAGAAATAATGCGATGTTATCAATCACAATAATTATTTCAAGCTAAACAACCAAAAGCAATCAACTGATAAGTCAATCCATATTTTTCTCTTAAATTCATAAAAAATATAGGTTTTATAGTTTGAACTACTTATCAGGAGTTTATCCAACATTTATGAGATAAAATTCTCACTTTTTGATGTTGAATTACGGAGAAAATCAAAATTTTATCCATGCTACAGTAGAGCTCTGATTACTATTTTGACAATCTTTCTGGTATTATGTGACCAGCAACTGATTTCTTTCATTAACAAGAGTCCAATGACATAAACGGTGCATCAATCCGACGTGTGTATGCAAAGTTATGGCCAAAATATACTTTTTCTCTCCTTTCCTCTCTCTATTTCTCCCTCTCCTCCCCTGCTTTGCCAAAAATGAACTCCTCTCCCTGTAAAATGAAGTCACAGCATATTTATAGACTTCAGGGGAAAAATTATCATTTCGAGATAAAATTGCTCTTTTGGGGTAAAACGATTATTTCTCATCCCATTTCGTATTTCGATCTCTGTTTCTCTATTTGTCACCATAAAGGGCTTTTTTTTTCACCCTAAATTCATTATCGGAATGTTTAGTCCTTTCTTTGGAAGTCTTTCGCATCATTAATTTTTGTTTCTGTTCATTTTTGACTGTTTTTCATCTGATTTTTCACAAAAAATGTCATAACTCCATCATTCTTCATCCAAATTAAGTGTCATTTGTAGCGTTGAACTCTAAACATTACAACCATCCTACCAATCTCAAAATATTTAGAAAACAAATTGGCTACAAGGGTGCTACTTTGAAAATCGGGCTATGATTTTACCCATTTAATTGAAAAATATCATAACTCTCTCAATACTTATCCAATTCGAGCGCCGTTTATGATATGATTATCTAGATGTTACAAGCTTTCATACGATACTCACCGGTGCAAATTTTGATACTACTATAGTAACTATACCCAAATTATCAAAATACCTTTAGCTCATTTCTATTCACTTCACGCTTCAATTGACACTCCAATCATATATTTATGCTTGTACCGTATAAATCAATTATTACATACTCATATGAGATGAATAACGTGATAATTAGTACCCGGGCACATATTTTTGAAGAAAATAAAAATATCCCTCATGGATAAAATAACAAAATATCCTCGGACTAACGTATGAGGTATTACAAATAGCAAACCAATCTGTATATTTAGATCCTTTCTTTTCTAAAACTGACTCTGTAACTTTATTTCTCCCACTAGTTTCGTAGTCCGAAGTGTCATATGAATAATTTCTTTATATCCTTGATTTTCTAAGAATAACATCTTTTCCTAAATCTTAAAGTTCAACCCCTCTTCGAACTTAGCATATAAACTTTCTTTATTAGTAAATTTTGTTATAAATTCAACCAACTCTCTCAACTGAATCTCATATTCTATCACTGTTTTACCTATTTGTTTTAATTGGAGGAACTCTTATTTCTTTTGATTATAGTGAAATAGGTTAAAGTATTGATCTTGGAATTCATATACAAAACTGTCCCGAGTCATTTGTGCTAAAATTCTTGCTTAAACTTTGCCATCAAGTGGTTGTACTACCATCTAACAATCGAACGAATACCTTCAATTTATACTTGTCTTCTAATTCTATGTCATTCAAATTATCCTCTAATTTCTTAAACCATTGATTAGGTAAGGCAGCATCAATGGTACCTTCAAATAGAACACTTTTCAACTGTCGAGTTTCTTTAATTAATTTAGACAATTTTAGGGCTGACCCAGATACTTTTATGGTTAGAGGTATTGTGGTAGACGATAGATATAAAAACGGGTGTGGATATGGCATCGACCTAGGTTGACCCTGTGTCTGAGCAATTTTTTGGGCATTCCAGTAAGTTATAAAGGAAGCCTACATGTCATGAGTCATATGTGAAGATTCCTATGCCTGGTTACTGATATTGAGGTGGAAGAGATATGTATTATTCCTCAGGCTTAGGCTGAGACACATATAAAGTAGCTTCATCTTTGGTGTTGGATACAATCTCCCTTCGCGGCCTATCTCGACCTCATCTAGGTCTTAAAAACATTATTACTACAAAAAAAATAGAGAGTTTAATTCTACATATTTATTGTGGTGGTGATACATTACATGACTTGACTCACTTTGTCAACTGGAATAAATTTTAAAATTAATAAAATCATATATTTATATTTATAAAGATCTTTTTAAAATCAAAAGCTTTGATACTAATAAAATTGTTATGTCTTGGCCTATGAGTCCCATACTTAATAACTATCACAAACCCTCAATAAGTACTCTAATACCCCTGAGTATATATTACAAACTTGTAAGGCTTTTAAGAAACATGTTTCCAAATTAAAACATTTTAAACACTTCCTAAACTTTGTCCTAAACCAGTCAAAATTCATAAAATCTTATTTCAAACACATTTACTTTTAAACATCCAAATCATTTCATAATTAATCAATCAAGCATTTCAAATATATATATATATATATCTCAGGCAAAAATTAGTAATCATGTTTACAAGTCATTTAAATGACTTCACAAACAAAACTCGAAATCATACTTTTACAAAGCTTTAAAACTTACAAATTTCAAAAATAATAATACAAATCACAAATGATTTATACAACACCGATGGACTCAGAATTACCATATATGAGTCAAGTTAAAATTATACCTGATTTCTCTTGAATCCGATAAATCACGACTACATGGATCACTCTTGTAACTTGAATTACTTGAAGCTACAAGGTGAAAGGGATGAGTATACTGAAGTATATTTCATGAGTGAACTAAAACATCAAAACAAATAATACTTTTTTCAAATAAAAATCCTTAAAGTAAATCATTTTAAAAATATAGTACAATGATTTGAAAACCATCTTAAAAACGATTTTATTTAAAATAATTAATCAAATTTGAAAACATGATCTATTATAAATCATTAGGCTACCCTTTTCCGTGGTTACTCTAACATTGAGCAATTTCGAGATCGTTAATGAGTTTTTCATGCAAAATAAAAATAATGATATTTTCAGAAAAAATAGTTTAAAATGTAGAAATAAAACAATGCATGAATTATTTTGAAAATTGACCTACTACTAATGTTGGCCTCGTGTAATCATGTAGTGACATTCGTGACTATCCTCAATAAGACTCACAAGTGAGCATATCTCACTCATACAATATCATCTCATATCACTTATGCACTTGCCCAACCTATGATCTCCACTTACCTAGGCGACTTCTTCTCAGATTCGCTCTAGGCTACTATCCTATAAATACAGTCAACAAACAATCTCGGTCCTTTCGACTGTATCACCAATATATATATATATATATATATCCAAACAAAAACCCAAAGCAGTAATAGTCCTAAATAATATTCATTATCAATCATAACAATTCATATTATAAATCCAAATTATATAATTAACTTTTGACCTCCGGTTGCAAATCATAAATCATACAATCCAACGCATGTCATACATTTATAGATTTTAAAAATAGAAATGATTATTAATAATTTAATTTCATAAGGCAATTAAAATATTAAATTCATAATAAAATATTTTTAGGGAGATTTAAAATATAAAAAAAATATACAATCCTTAATTTTCTTCGTTCCTCAGCTTCTCTCGTGGGTTTTTCGCTCGATCGTCGTCGCCTAAGTACATATATTAATAATCACATTAATTTTTAAAATAATCATCGAATCGCGATGATGTATTAACTATTTATAAAATATATACAAATACATATATAATTTAATAAAAATTATTTTATTACCTTTAAATTTTAGACACGAAACTAACATGTAATTTAAATTTTTGTAATGTAAGAAGAAGAATTTAGTTTTTTTTTTAAATTCTTTATAAAATATTTTTCAATAAAGTAAGGAGTTTATATTAAAAAAATATTTTATCAAGTAAATTTTTTTTACCAAAGAGCACATACACATAAAAAATAAATTTACAAAAATTAAAAAAAATTATAAATTCATCTCATCATATTATAAATAAAATAAATTAATAAAATAATATTATCTCAATATTTTATAAAATCGGGGTAACAGGTACAATCCACAGGCGGGATTAACGTTTGTTTTACATTGAAGTCACGTGGTTTAATGGTTTTAGTTTACCTACCACCACTAATGTGGTGGGTAAGTTTTTTCTAATTTCAAGAATTTGAAAAAAAAAAAAATGGAGAGAATATTGAATCGTTAAAATGGTCGTAGATGGCCCCACATGACCGTTGGGAAAACTATAGTCTCACTCGTGTAGTCACCGTTGGAAAAAACTAACCAATTAAAAATCACCCAAGCGTCCTCTCAGAATCGTCAATCACTCTCCACTTTCACCATCTAATGCGTATAGCGTATCAGTCATCAGGAAACGAATCGCCGTCACCGTCAGTGTTTCCCTTCCATTCCACTACCTTCCTAAGAATGTGGCCCCCACAGGCAATCAAACAAAACTAGACGTTCTGGCCTCACCAGATTATGCCTCGTATAAAAAACGTACACACGTGTTTCTCTCCATTCTTCATCTTCACTCGTGTCAACCCCGTACGTGCGGTCCAAAGGAAATAAAAGAATTATGGGAAAATAAAAGGCGGAATACATACGAAATTCTGTTCCTGTAGTTTCATAATTTCTTACTTGAGGACATAATCTATCATTTGTATCAAATAGACCCAACTGATCTCTTCTAAAATTATTAAAAATATATTTTAAGGACATTTTAGTTTATTTTTTAAATAGAATTTCAGTTATTTTTAAAAAAATTTTAAATGGGTGTTGATTAGTTTAACTAATAAAATTTTCTAAAATAATATAAAAATTTAGAATAGCCAATTAAAAATTTTTGATTTAATATTATAATATTTATGAAAAAAATATAAGGAAACGTGAACCTAGTGTTAAGTGATATCTATTTATACCGTATTGATTAACATTCAACATTTTAATGGAAACAAATTTTGTCCTTGCTTGCATAAAAATGAATATATGGGATGTAAATGTTATTTTCCAACAAAATAAAATAAAACAATTGTATTTTGCATGGCCAAGCTTCGGTGGAAGTAAAGCGCCAATAATAATTCAGCGTGGGGGCCACAGCCAACACATAAAGCGCCAGGTACCTACTGCCTCCCATTTTCCCCATATATACGTGTCGTCGGTGCGATCATTGGAGCACACAGTTTAGAGTTTTGAGCGAGAGTTCAAGGGAGCGAGAGGAAGAGTTCATCAGCAAGAAGAAATTGACTCTTCTTCTTAAAATAATTTAAGGGTCTTTGCTTATTTTCTGTGGTTCTGTTTTTGTGCAATTTGCTCGCTAAAGGTTTCATTCTTACACCAATTTTCCCGAGAAAATGTTCATCGAGAAGTTTAAGGTTGAGAACCCGAACGTGAAGTACACAGATGACGAGATTCATTCTGTATACAACTATGAAACCACTGAGCTTGTTCATGAGAACAGAAATGGGACTTACCAGTGGGTTGTCAAGCCCAAAACTGT
>JAVXUL010000020.1:2810703-2821984 GCA_035590515.1 Trichilia minutiflora
ATACATACATACATACATACATACATATATATATATATATATTGTAAAATTTGTGATATTTGAGGTTAGAATGTCTAGTATGCATTGGTTGCTTACGAGAAACTATGGTTTTGAATGTTTATAATTGATTAATGGATGATTTGGACTTATAATGAAATGATGATTTGAAAGTGAGATAATGAAGTTTGTATTTTGAATTTGATGGAGATAAATATTTGAGAAGTCAAGAATTTATTTACAAATTGAAAATAAATATTTTAGATGTCTTACAGGTTCTTAAGTTATGTTCTGAATATTAGAATATATCTCAAGAACTTGTGATAGTTGTCACATATGGATCCTATAAATGGGATGTGATAGACTACGATTAGATAAGATATTTAAGATATTTACTTTTATTCTTAGTTAATTATTTTAATTTAACTAAATTTTAATTAAGATAAAGTATGATATCTAAGATACATATATAAACTATCTTCTTGATTGATCAAATCTTTCTATCAATAAAAATTTTAAAAGAGATAAAAAAAATAGTAATAAAGTATTTGAGATAAGATATTTTGATAATTATACTATACAAAAGTTATAGAATATTTAACATTTTTTCTATTATTAATCAATTTGTCAACTTTAAAATTTTATATTTTTAGATTATATATCACACCGTTATTTGGGCAGATAAAGACTATGTTCTTTTTTAAAATTTAATTTTTTTGAACTACATTAACACATAAGAAATGCATTCTTAAATTTTTTGATATGCTGCTTTAAAAATAATACTTCCCCTGTTCCTAAATGTTATTGTCAAAAATTAATAGATAATAAAGTAAGTAATTTTAAGTTTTTTTATTAAATATAAATTCATCTCAAAATTATAAAATAAGTTGTTTGTTATTTTTCTAGTAATATTATCGTGATTAGATTATATTGAGATGATTTCATTGTTAATTCTAACAAAAATTTATGAATTCAGTTCACAAT
Source organism: Trichilia minutiflora (assembly GCA_035590515.1). NCBI lineage: Eukaryota > Viridiplantae > Streptophyta > Magnoliopsida > Sapindales > Meliaceae > Trichilia > Trichilia minutiflora. Next base: position 2,811,685 of record JAVXUL010000020.1, read on the forward strand.
GATGAAGTGAATTACAGGTCAGAACTTGTACTCCCAACAAAATTGGTGCCATCAGCTTTTGGTACAATACATCAAGTTTACTTAATTAAATAATAAAAAAGTAACTGTACATTAATTTTTTATTTATTTTTTTGGGTATTTGAAATTATTAATAAATCAATAAATCTCAACAACTTGTTCAAGTGGAGATAAATGAATTAAATTAACCTTTGATGATGCAAGAAAGTATAAACAATAAACCCAACAAAATATATATATATATATATATAAACAAAAGGGTTGATGTGGAAAATTAGGAAGAAAGTAACTTGGGAGTCCAAAAGTTGTTGAATTTTTATTTAATTATATAAAAATAAGAAAGTTAATTAATTGATTGATTATTTCTTGACAGGAAACATGGGGATGAGATGACACCCAATACCCCAACACTTGGCCTAGAAATTTCCCAAAACAAACCAAAAAGAAACAAGCAACTCCATTTGCCAAAGATAAATGAATATTTAACAGTTAATTAATTAGATTTATTATTTAGGGTATTATATTTCGTTTCACGTGGTCAAAAGTGTTTTTAACTTATTTGAATTTTTTTATCTATTAAAAAGATATTTTAAATGTTTGTATTCTTATCTAAAAAGTAGTGATTGATATTTTTAAAAAAAAATATATTATAAGTTAGTTTTTAAGAGTTAGTTTACATTTTTGACTAAATATAGTGTGTAAATCTGTTTAATTTTTAATTAGGTATTAATAATATCTGATACAGTAATATAGACAGATATAAAATTTTTATACAAATGAACATGATAGTTAATTGCATAATTTTATTGTTGTCGTATTTTACTCTTGTGCATTTTTTTTATTTTTGCAAAAATATAATAGATATGACAATAATATAATTCTGCCATATAAAAAATTGTATGACCTATTTGATAAGTCTATTTAATCGGATTTTAAAACATTTATATTTAGTTATATTTAAGAATGTTTTTAATATTGTAAAATATATTATTTGTGTAACATTGTAATATGTATTTTATTTTTTTAGAAAAAAAATTTGGACCTTTTTTTTCAGAAATACTAGATAAATATTATTTTTTAGTAGTCTTCGAAACTCTTTTAAAAATTATTTTTATTAATGAATATTTTACATAAAAATAATTGAAATTTTATATATAAATTAACCTTTAGGTAGAAAAAATTATTGGCAAAACATTGCATTATTGGTCACAACTGGATGGCCATTGACTCAAATAAATAATTAGAAGCAAATCTTTGCAGCTTTGATGTTGAAGATTTGGTTGAAATCTTTAATAAGAGTAGAAAAGGAAATTAATCAATATTTTATACATGTTGGAATCTGATCTATATGACCTAAAATTAGGAAGATGATATATAATTAAGTAATTAATTAACTAGTTAATTAATTAATTAATTTGTTTAGTTGATTTAATTACAAGACAAATGGAAGTTATACATTTGAAAGAGTCTTTGATGTTTTCTGGTTTGTTTTTACATGGTTACTTTCCTAACACACCTTATATAAATAATTGGAGATTATTTGTGGCAATTCATGTAATTTCTTTGCACTCACACACTCATATATGTATATATATATATATATATATATATATATATATATATTAGCTAGTTTGTGTCGCATTTTATATTTTTTATTTTTTTAATATTTGCAATTAATTCTTATTTGAATCTTAAACGAAACACACAAATAAAATCATTAACCACTGTACATAAGGTGTTGAATATCGATTTTGTAATCTTTTTTTTTCTAATCAAAATAACATATCTTAAATTTGAATGAAAATAATTTTATGAGTAAAAATATTATTCTATATTTAATCGCATAGTATTTATGAAGAGAAATATTGTACTTTACGTGTGTATACGAACTCCTGTAAAATTATAAAACATATGATAATAATATAAAAATAATTTCGTATGAACAAAGTTTACATATGTAAGAATACTTTTTATCTTTTAATCATAATTATAATTTTTTAATGAAATTAAAAAAAATATAATTTTTTAAAAATCTCCATTGTCATTAATTAATCTATCCAGTTGATAAATATTAAATTGGTTTAAAAATCTACAAAATCATGAGAATCAAAAACCTAAAAGGTTAAATCCCTCTTCATGTGATTTTGTACCAGGAATCTTGTATAATACTGTTAAGTTGAATCATAAAATAAATTAATAATCCAAGTAATTATTCTGAATCTAATATTAAAATAAACTATTGTTTGATCAAAACCAAATAATTGTGGTCCCAAGATTAAACAAAATAAGAAAATAAAAATAAAAAACTTTATTTAAATTTCAAAGGGACCCAAAAGCAACATACCAACTCTATCATGTCAATCATCAAAAAACTCTAAATAAATCTCTTTCGAATTTAATTAAAAGCAAGCACATGTCTGTCTGCATGGCGGTGCAATAGATTCTTAATCTCTTTCTTTCTCATAATTAAATATTAAAATGGGAAAAATATAAAGAGATTTTTTTTTTTTAATCCGAAACTTTTCATACTCAGTTATTATTATAACGTCCAATCACATATAGGGATAGGTATTCACTCTCGCAAAATTCGTGATCGTAAATCATATGACCCTACCCTTAATCACTAGACACGTGTACATAAAAAATTATTTACTTATCAATAAAGAATAACACGCGGATTAATTTGATCATTGTTATCAATTAACCGTTTCGAATAAAAATGAACTTTTTCTTAAAAAAATAAAATAAAATAAAACATGAAGATGACAATGACAATGGCAACGAATTTTGGTTTTTCTTCATTTTTCTCATTTTTTTTTTATTTTCACATTTTCAAACACCTTTCCTTAGATTTTACGAGACTAAAAAGAAAAAAGAAAAAAGAAAAAAAAAACAACGTTTAGGGTGACCATTATGTTTTTGGCCCATTATTGATTTGTTCAAAGTTTCAATTTTCATGGACCATTAAATTGATGTGCTCCTAAAACTTGAAAAAGAATCTACCAATACATATGTGGGGTGTCACTTCCAATGATTATAAAAATACAATTTAGATTACATGTTAAACTTTTTTTTATAATTAATTTAAATAAATAAAATCCTCTAAAGAATTTTTCTTTTTACAATTTTCACTGTCAATTATAAATTAATTTGTAAACATATGCTTGGCAAAAAGAAATTATAATAGTGAAACTAATTTTGGGTTTCAAATCTCTAAATCATGACATATATGGTAAAAACTGTGAACTCTCAATACACCCTCAATAATTATGGTGTTAATAGATTATAATATTAAAAATAATTTTATATATATATATCGATCCATGCTCTTCTAGATTCAAATTCGAGTAAAAAGCCATATAATTGTCTATAATTAATAATATTAATTTAAACAATAGCTTGTATTTAAAGCTCCATTGTATTTTATTTTTGTTTTTCATTTTTAATTTATTTAGTCAATTCTTTTCTATTTTTTTTTTCCATAAATCTCACTCATTGCAGGCATGGGCTAGCTTTCATTTTTCTTGTCCTTCTCAAAATGTCCCGAGTCCTTAGCTGTGAGCCCCATACTAATTTTGTCAACTACTCAAATTTTGTCAAATAATTGAAAGAAAGAATACAAACAACAGCACAAAGGAATTAATGTATTCTACAAGCTAGGTCTTATGAACACAAGCAACCAATTTTATAAATTTTATAATATTTTCGCCTCCAAATAATTATATTTACTAATTCTTTCTATAATTCTTCCTATTTGTTTTCAATTCACCAATCAATACATGTTACTTAAATTCAGAAAATCAATCTGAATATTTTTTTTAATTTTCATAACGATTAGTGGTTGCGATCAAACATATAAGATCTTTGAATACATCGCAAATAAGTGTATAATTACTCGGAAATTATAAGAAAATTCGGTTATCACCCGATATTATTTGATAACTAGTATTTATTACTAACTCACTCACACAAATGCTCGATAGCTAGCTAGCGATTACATTTCCGGATAAATTTTAAAAATTAGGGCACTTTAATTAATTTGAAACATAATTAATCTTAAAAATTGTCATATATAATTTTTAAATACACTTACATTACACATTGAAACTAGGAGACATTCAGTTAATTTCCATTCCGCGATACAATAAACCGAAGTTTTGGAAAATTGTAATTAAAAGTATTTGGATCAAAGAGTTGTAACCATATATAACATTGACCATATACATATATTTTTGTTTTTCCATTGATCGTTGCAATACACAACTAAGTGCACCCATTATCCATATCCAAATCTTACTACATTTTCTCTTCTTCTCACATATTAATTTTACACTTACAGTCTCAGTCCCACCTCATAATTACTAACGGCAGCCATTGATGGAGGAAAAATGAGCAATAAAAACATCATCATCTTCAAATATCTCTTTCTTTTTCTCTCTTCTTCAAGCTGCAGCCACAGTTTGGCTTTTCTTAGAACTTTCTGCTGCTGCCGTTGCATTATTTTTATGGGTTTCTTCTTTATTATTATTATTATTATTTTTTCCTGCTGCAGTTTTCTCTTTTCTCTCATCAAGCTGCATCTGCTGTTCTCTGCACTCTAAACTACAAAATGCCGTGTCCCCCCTGTTCAAGAATTCTTCATTAAAATATTGTATCCAGGGAAATCTAATCATTAAAAAGAAAAATGGTAAAGAAAAAGAGGTTAGAAATTTCAGACGCATCCTGGAATTTTTTATTATAGTTTTTAGGGTTTTGTTTTTGATATTTTCGGGGTATGTAGCCTGGAATAAGTACTAGATCTTCAAAATATAACAAAATTAATAAATTCCTTCAGGAAAAAAAAATCAAGATTCCCAGAAATTTTTTTTTTCCCGGGAATAAATGAGAATCATTACCTATACATGTAAATGTCTCGAGCAGGATGCAAACGTCGTTTACAGAGTCCACAGTTTTTCAGAAACTGAGCTGTTTCCATGAAATCATTGGAACTACTTCGACTTCTTTCTCTCTGCTGCTGGCGATTATTATAATTTCTCGGTGAAACCATGGCCGTCAGATAACTCAGATGATCATGATGATTATAAGTTCCGAAATTATTCACTATCATCAAGTTGTTCTGATTATCATGATCATATGCAGACGAAGGGGGCAGCACTTCTGAAACCACAGTTGCATGTGGGTTGTTCTGCATCTGATGATGAGGATGAGGATGATCTGAACCGTCTGATGATGATTCGACGGTTGTGATATCAACGGTGATCCCTGTCATACTGGTTGTTCTCTTAATCGGAGGACGTGGACGTTTTCCGAGCAACATGTTTCTCGAATTCTTTTTCTTCAGGAAATTGGAGAGAGAGAGAGAGAGAGAGAGAGAGAGAGAGTGGACTGAAAAATGAGAATTGGAAGGTGAAGAGAGAACTGAAATTTGAAAGATAATTAAATGCGATGGAGAGGAGTGCGAGAGCGAATCTGGGCCGTTGCTTGCGGGCACCGGCTTCTATGACCTCCACGTCACGCTTTTGTCTTTCTTCTCTTACATTATTATTATTATTATTACTTTTTATGATTATTATTATTACTAGTATGACGATACAAATTTTATATATACAAAGTTAATAAAATAAGATAATATTATATTATGACTACATGTTTTATCTTTTTATAAAAATAAAAAAATAGAAAAAATAAAATATAAAAGAATTATGTTAGTATAATATTAATTTAAAAAAAACTTTTCTCTAATTTATAAACTCAGAAAAGCTTTTCTCTAATTTGTATAAATAAAATCTATGTTCTTAACGTAAATATTATTTTAATTTATATAAAAATACGATTTGTTAAACTATTATTATTTAAAAATTTTATATTTAGATATTTTGAAAATAAATATATTCTTAAAATCAATTAGATTTTTATATTCATATCTATTCCTGTTTTAAAGAAAAAAGTTTAAATACTACCTTTACATATATGTTAACCAAGCTTTTTTTTTTTTTTTTTCATTAACATGTGAACGAATGGTTGAATACACATAAATTAGATAATACAAAATGTACATATTTAAGAATTTTTTTAGAATGTATTTGTATGAGTTCGGTTGACAAACATTAAACTTAGTTTGTATGTGACATACATTTAATTAACTTCAGTCATTAGTAATTAAATATATACAGATTCTATATTAATATTTCAAATTAATTATTAAAGATAGATACTGATTTAATTTGTGAGATCAAAATCAATACTATAATATCATAGCAGTAAACTAATCAATTTACAATATTTAAAGATTTTTTTTTATAACTGATGTATTTAGCCCAATTTATGCGTACTTTGACTAATCTTTGGAGGAGATTAGCGCAGTATCTCACCGTCATAATCCCCACTTAAATCGCGGATACATCTAAAGAATCGAATCCAAAACTATGCATTTAACCATACAATCCTAAATTCGCCCCTGTCAATTGAACTATCTACGAGTGAATTTAAAAAAAAAAAACTATCATACAAAACAACGTAAAAACTTTTATTTTACACTTGATGAATAGGGTAAGACTGTGCATACCAATGTATTGTATGGTTGATTTTTTTTCTTTCAACTTTTTTATTATACTCTAACTTTATTGTTATAATTTTAACTTCTTATTTTTTTTTATAATTTAAAAATCATAAGAAAAAATTGAGAATTGTAATATAAAAATTTAGAAATATAGCGTACAATGCATTATGCATTGCACTTTATTTTAACCCGAATGAATAAAACAAGAGGAAACTATCCAAGGAGTAAAATCAATCACTTCGTGAATTTCACCCATGTTTTTCTTTTATCTTGGTGTAATGCATTGAACATCTCTATCAATTCTTCAAAAGTTGCTAATCTTTATCCTTTGAACAAGTAAAACAGTAAATGCAAAGTTTCCCAAAACATAGGTCACATCATGTCCCGCATCAAGTTGTATATGTAAAGAGTGTAATATGTTTATTAGTGGGGCAAGATTGCGATTCTTACTTTCACTAAAATTAAAAAAAAAAAAAAAATACCAACATTACATTTCAAATCCTTATGACAAAAATTCATATCCAGAGATATTTATTGTCTTGTTGTAAACTAGCTGGCTAATTTATATGTTGGACATGTAAAACACGAAAAATACAACTTTTGACAAATAATATTCAATATCTTGCTATGGAGTTGTTGGCTAAACGAGAATGATAATGAAAGAGTTAGTAAAATTATGAAGAAGAATGATGACGAAAGGGTTAGTAAAATTATTTATATGGTAGTATGACCCCATTGAGTGAACCTCGACAGTGTAAAGGACAAGACATGCATTCAAACAAAGGTAAAAATGTGTTGTCTGAGTGGACAATGCACAAAGCATGAGCCCTACAACATGTTTTCGCTTTTTCCCAAATATGTTTGGCATTAATTTCATTGGATTCATTCATGGTATTAAGTACCAAGTCCCTATTGATATATGACGTTATGTTTCCAAAATTCTTAGGGCTAAAATAGTTAGCTTCTATTATTCGTGATTTATATAAAAAAACAAAAGAAAAAAGAAAATGAAAAAGAAAAGGAAGAGAGTAAAGGGTTCAATTCATCCCCCCACCATTGACAATATATGTGTTATATTAATTGCATCTATGTTTCCTTTTTCTTTTCCTTCTTTAAGAAATGCATATAGAAATTTCTTAGTATTTGTCTAACCAGATTCATTACTATATAGATAGACTTTTGAATTTTTATGTTGAAGACTTTATGCTTAAATTATTAGATATAAGAAAACTAATAAAAAATAAATAATTTTTATTAAAAATTAGTTTTTCAAAACATTTAAATTGTTGTACTTTTAAAAATCAATAATCTCGAATTTAGTCTTGATAGTTTTTTTAATGCAAAATTATGGTCGATACATATGCACGATATGTCTTTCTATTTTTTATTTTTTAATTAAATTTTTAACTCAATCATATATTATTAAACAAGAATTAAATATTAAAATTAAAAAAACAAGTATTAGAATCGTCACATATGAAATGTGAATTCAATAAAGACCATATGGAATCAGGATCACTGTGAATATAAGACAATAAATCTAAGGCACGAAAATCAAATTCATCAAAGAAAACTAGGGTAGATTTATTTGAGACAAAATTAATTAAAATTAATTGAAAGAAAATAAACACACAAGAATTTAAATATAAAGATTTAACTTTCATATAGTATCAATTGAATTTAAAATTTAAATTATTATATAAAACTGAACATTGTCATCAAATGGTAAATTTTTCTTCAAATAAATAGTGAGGCTAGATATTGTGCAATCTGAATATAAAAATTTAGGCTGCCCTATGCACCAAATTAACTAAAGACCGATCTAGTAAACGGGTTGTGTCAAAATGAATGATTTAGAGTCTGGTCCCAATATATTATTTAATTAATTAAAAAAAATCAATAACTCAGAAAAAAAATATTAATATCACACAAGAAGTCTTTATTATAATGTATAATAGTCAATCTCTTGTGGAAAGCATTTATATTGATGTTATGTTCAATGGAAACTTGGCAATTAAATTTCAGCAATTAATTGGGTTATCCGGTCAAGGCTTATGCTTTGCACAGTTGGGAAGCTTTTAGAAAATGGAAAAAAAAAGAAAAAAAGAGAGGATTATTTAGGATGTGATCTTTCGAATAAATAATTATTACTAGGGGACCTCTTTTCATGGAATGAATGCATGATGAAATAATTAGTTGGGTTACCGTAAATTAAAGGGTATTAATACATACCTTTTAAGTTTAATATATCTAAGGTGGTTTAAAAAAAAATCTAATAATTAAAATTATAAATTTCTTGATCAAAGAGAAAACCATCTTAAATTATCAAAATTAGCGTCGTGGTTATTAAAAATTGTAAAAATTATTTGTACTAAGCACGTCATGTTGTTAATAAATTTCTCTCCAATTATAAGCGTATTGTCCACATTTTCCTTTAAAAGTTTTGCCCAAAATTTCAACTCATATCATTATTATTGACTAAAACAACACCATTCTTTCAAACTTGCTCAATCTGTTGACACGTGTTTAAATACCTATGAATCAATTATTGAAAATAGGAAAGAACTGGGATTATCTAAACTATTTTAACGTAAATTCTCTAATGAAAAACATATCTTATAATGGTTACAGGGTTTTTCATGTAAAATTTTCAAAAATTAATTTCAACATAAAGCATATGCATGATTTATAAAATTAGGTGCTATATCTTATCATTATTGTTCTTGATTACCTTTTAATAAAGTTTAAGACCCCCAAGTTATAAGATAAGTGAGAACTATTACACCAAATTTTGTAATTTAATGAATTTTGTCACAAGTTTTATCCTAAATTAAGTATAAAATCTTTAATTATTTTATCTAATACGACAGTTAATAATTGTCAAGTGTTAAGCAGTTATTATTGACCTTTTTTTTAATTTATCATTAAAATTTTTATAATTTTAAAGTTATTAACAAGTAACATGGCAAATATCATGAATTTGAAGATGAATTATGTATTTCAACTTTACGTGCATAGTTTTTGACTAAATTTGTAAATTTCACTCAAATAAATTTAATGTGTATATAAAAATAAAAGTCGGTTTCTTATTTAAGTAGAATTTTAATTTTTTAATATTAAATTCAACTTTATATCACTATAATTACTGTAGTATGACTTATGATTTTAAAGTTATCATAAATAAGTAGTGTTAAGAATGCAAAATTTATATATAATTTTTTTTGTATAAATTGATGTGCTAATATTATATACATGTAAAATATTTTGTATTTTTATCCTAATAAATAAAATTCAAGAAAATAAAAAAATTTATACAAACTTTATATATAATTTTTTTTTACAAATTAATGTGATAGTATTGCACAGAGTATAACATGTTTTATATTTTTATGCCGATAAATAAAAATTCATGAGAACAGACGAAAGAATTATATAAAATATTACAGTTTAAATTAATTATGTACAAAAAGTTATTACGTTAGTTATGAATATTATATTATGACTCATATTTATATTAATCGATAGATTTTTTAAAAAAGTTTTACAGGAAAAAAAAAGTATTACAAAAATCAAATTTTACATCAATGTTAAAATCATTATTAAAAATATGTAATATTTCGTTAATATAGTGTCAAAATTAAAGTCTTGAATCAATTTTTTGACTGCCATTTTTCTTAATTTTGATCTTATCTAATTTACACATACTTTCATTTGATCCAAGTT
>JAVXUL010000020.1:2822084-2834775 GCA_035590515.1 Trichilia minutiflora
ACGTTTCGATTTTACGTTCCGTTTTTTAAAATAGAAAACGATTTTAATTAAAATCACGTTTTTGATAACCTTGCTTTACTCTATACAAAAATAGGCACACAATTTTTTTTTTTAAAGAAAAAAAACAAAAAACAATTGTGCTAAGAAAGTATATGGCTGTAAGAAAAAGAGGAAGAGATCATCCATTAAAATTTTTGAGGTGTAATAATTGATGTTTCTTACCAAAGGGAAAAGAGATGGACATAAAAAATTGGGTGTTATGATAGCTGCAAAAGAAAAGGGTTTCTTTGTGCACTCATCAAACACATTATTGGGAGCTCAAAAAGCAATACCCAACACCAATTATAGCTTTCAATCGGGGTAGCTTTCAACTGGAGCAGGGTGATGTCACCTTATTATATATCTTGTTAATTTTTTCTTTATAAATTTTTTATTCCTTTATCTATTTTTAACATGGGACATCATCAAATAACTAAACGGATAAATTCTAATAAATTCAATTTAAATTTATGTATAATTTATATAATTTAATTTAATTTAAAAAATTTATAAATTAATTTACGAATTAAAATTTTATAATATGTTATTTGTGAATTGGATTGTAGATTAAATTAAATTCAATCCACTAATCTATATCAAATATAATTAATTTTATATTATAAATTATTTTTACATAAATATAAACCAATGATACTCTTTCAAGTTAATTTTATCTTTTTTTATTTTATTTTTAATTGATTACTTTTTCTTTTTATTGAGATTTACAAAAAAATGATAAGAAATAACTAAATAATAATTATAAAAAGAAAAGTTTTGATAATAAAAATTAATATAATTATTTTAATGTAAAAAGATATTAAATATTTTATTAACTGATTAATTTATTTGTATAATATTTTTTTATTTTTAGATTTAAATCTGATTTAGTGCTAACTGTTTACATATTTAAGTTTAAATTTTAGGTTTTATTTATTTAAGTCTAAAATTCAATTTACAAAACTAATCCAATTCAATCAAAATTTGATTCACTAATTAAATTAAAATTTTGATTCAATCTAATCTACTTTGTAAATACTTACCATATAATTTTAAAAAATTATACATACATTTACTTTTTTGAAAATAAATAGTTTCTAAAATTTGAAATTAATAACAAATACTCTTTATCCGTTAATTAACTAAACTTTTTCTATGATATAATTACCATTATATTTTTTAGGTTCAATTTATAGTTTTATAAAAGTTAAAGGAAATAATTATCATTATATTATAAAAAAGATAAATTAACTAATAAAATGCCATAAAATATTTATTTATTATTAGTTTCAAATGTTAGGGAGTATTTATTACGAAAAAAAATTAAAATATCTATAATTTTTTGAAATTATATAAAATATTTGTCGTTCTCTCTTTTTATTTTTTCTTTATAATTATCGGGGTTATATCTAGAAACCTAAAAAATATACTGAAAAATTTTAAATTACAACAAAAAGTTAAAAAATTATATTTAAAATATACCAAACATATTTATGAAAATCATTATTATTGGTTATGCTACTTATCATATGTCTTCTTAATTTTTACATGGTAATGTGAAGCTTTTATTATAATTATCAATTTTTTTATCTTTTTTAAAAAAATTATTATATTTTTCAAAATTTTCAAATGTAACCTGTAAGTTGGAATAACTAGAAACTGCACAAAAGAATTGAAGCTATCCTTTAATACGTATGTACTATCCCAGCCCCTTGTCACTTCATTTTATTTGCTTTACTGAAATGCTTTTCTTGAGGGGAGGGGCTTAAATCAAAGTGTTCAATCAAGAAACAATTAATGAAATGACTAAGAAAAGCTTTGATTGTTTCCTTCATGTGGTCATTCAGAGGATAATGAAACCAACATTTGGCCAAAAACTAAAATATTTTAGTAAAATCAAATAATTTGTTCAAATTATGGCTGAAAGTGGAAATAATATTCAAATTTTGCTAAATCATATTTCATCAATAATATTATATATATAAATTTTGAAATAAGCTCGTATAAATTAATGTGTCATTGTTCTATCCCTTCACCTTATCCATTTCAATGAATTTTATTTTATTTTCACCCATATACGACTTTCATACTATATCAGTTTCTACAAACAAAATTACATTTAATACATATCAATGTATTGAATCACATCTCTAACGAAGATAAACCAAAAAAAATTCACGAGTCAATTTGCTTGACTCAGTAGAGGCATTTTTCATAAACCTGCCTAAAACTGAAAAAAGAATATCCATAAAGGTGAAGGATACCTTTTATAACCTTATACTTCTCTTGTTTTAATCAATTACTTATGGAAATTCATAGCTTAAAAAACAAAATGATTAAAAATTTGGTACAACACAGCAAAGTAACACCAAAACTCGAGTTACAAAGTATGAGTAGGTAAAGATGAAGAAAACAAACTGAACAAATTTATTCAGTGCCTGTAGCCATTAGGAACTCACCCTCGCATACCAAGTCGCCTCCGACATATGCTTTCCCTTCCATTTTTGCAATTCCAAATCGTTTTTGGAGCTTAACAAGTGTCATGCGCATAACCAAAGTGTCTCCGGCAATCACAGGCTTCCGAAACCTCACTTTATCAATTCCTGCAAAGAAGAAGTTGTCACGCGAACCTCCTACTTCTGGTTGCAGCATAACCAAACCTCCTACTTGGGCCATTGCCTACAGCAAGTGATTATTTTTCATCAGTACTTTAACATAAATAAATGCAACATATCTAGTGTAAAAACAAATGTGTTGGAAGTGCACACAAAATAGAATAGGAGTAATTAAATTCTCCTGAGCAGGCTATTCAGGAATAACAATTTTTAGTGCAGGAAAACATTTGATAGCTCACAGGCTGTAGAGAAGGGACAATAGTAATTTAACTCTAAGACGCTAACGATGGGGTGGGGTGGGAGTTGATTGGAGAAGATATAAAGTACATAAGATGATATGATAATAAAGGAATCATATGGCGAATTAGATCAAAACCATTCTGGTTTGATATAGTGATAAATTAGAACATATCTTGAAAACTAAAATTTCCTTGATACGAAGTATTAGTAAAAGTAAAATGATAATTCTAGGGCTGATTATTGGTCCCTTTCTAACATAAATTATGTAGAACAGTAGAATACAGCCAAATGTTGACTAACAAGATGGAACTTTTGCATCCATTTGTTCTTTTCCCAATTAAATGCACGGAAAGGGATCAAGCTCAAAAATCTAACGAGCATGCAATAAATCCAATCTTTTTCCCACAACCTACCAACCACACTCAGAATGAATGCTTCAACCTAGTTATTAGTGAGCCAATGTAAAAAATGCTGATCCCACAAACTCATGATCCGGATCAATAAAGAATGTGTAGCCACTTAACAACCAACGTATTCTTCCTATTCAAAAACTTTAAGAATGCGCAACTACAATCAGAATGTTAAAGGGTTTGAGCATTAGTGAATACAAGTTGGGTGCCCATAAGGTCTGGCTTTTCCATGCTAAAAGTGTTTTCTTGAATGCTAAAAGCCTTTTCAGATTGTTATTGTATAAGGGGATTAAAGGAACTATTTTATCTCTACTGAGAGTCTGAGAAAGGCTTAAATTTTGGAACTTTTGGAGTAAAGTGTTGCATTGTCTCAAATAGCCTTATTTTAATCGAAAATTTTTCTTTATTTCTCCCGTAACATAAACTTGCAAGTAATTACACAGTTTTTGCTGAAAGATGTGATTGGCAACCAAACAACTGATAATTTCTTTTTCTTAAAACTCTACTCTGGTAAGATTTATTTAAAAAAAGCCTCTTAGTTGAAAACGTCAGATGAAAAAAATTAACACAACTTCCCAGGTAGCATATTTAACACACAAACATTGTGTCTCTTTAGAGACGAAAGACATAGGTCAGCAACAGCCAGCTTTTTACCTTTTCAGCTACAAATTATGCAACAGGAAGATCTTCCAAATGGGAGCCACGAACTAAATCAGTGCCATTTCTATTTTCTATGTTATTTGCCAACTAAACCAAACTTTCTCAATTACCTTGCAAATTCAGATATTTTTAAGAATGTCTCAATGAATCTGGTCATCAAAATCCAGAACCCAGCTACGATTTGGTAATCAGAAAACTATGAACTCCAGAAGATTTTAACTCACCTGGAAAATCTTCTATTGTAAGATTTCAATAGCCTTTCACATGTAATGTTCTGAATACACCGTTTATATAGAGAGACACATAAATATGTAGGCAGATGCACACATCCTCACGTCTATGCGGCGGTTCACACAAATGCACACACACAAAATTGAGACCACTACTTCTAGATTCTTCCTAACTCCATCACTCATCAACTTCATTTTCTAGATCAATTAATGATGCAGCATGTAGCGTATTTACACAAGTTTAACGTAAGATTGAAATTCAAAAACCTTAGAATCCACTAAGAAATTGATAAACCTTAGAATTTGGAGATTTTGAATTGATAATAAGCAAAAAGTCCCTGAAACATTCATTAAGCTCTTTATTTATACTAAAGTCTTAGGGCTTTAAGAAATCACAAAAATATCCTTAAATAAATAGAATTTATCAAAGAAATAAGACTAAAAATATAATTTTACAATAAAATACGAGAGAGTTAATCGACTAAGGGGTTAGGACTAGTCAACCGAAGTTTAAACAGACTTTGAAAAATTTCTGGCCTAGGTTTGGTGGATTGGAAGCCCCAGTTCAGTAAACCAAAATTTGAATCATCCCTGAAATCTATTTTGGCCCATGGTTTGGTCAACCGAAGTTGTAATGCCTTCTACCTCTTTAATGCTTCGATCTCCACTGCTTCATGCTTTGATTTTTCTTGCTTTTCCGTATTTCCATGCAAGTCCACGTCAGTCTCCGCCAGTTGAAAAGAATTGGTCCTCGTGTTATCTTCACTTTCCGGATAGATTAACTCTTAATTGTCATAGTACAGAAATAGATGGGCTACATTAAAGGTGCGAGAAATACCCATAGTGTGAGGAAGATCTACCATATATGTATTGTCATTAATTTTCTTCAATACTTGGTATGGTATATACCTGTTTGGTTGAAACTTGCTATAGGTACCTATCAGAAACCTCTCCTTTGACAAGAAAATCATCACCATGTCTCCTTCAAATCCTCTTACTTTCTTATATTTGTCAGTGGCCTTCTTATATCTCACATTGGTTGTTTCTGCCTCTCTTTAACTTCTCCTTGAACCCCTTAAATGTCTTCAACCATATGTTGTGCCACAATGCTCCTTTGATGTTCTTTTGGTAGTTGAGCTAAATCAATGGTGTATCTTGGGACTCTTTGATAGACTATCGAAAATAATGATCTAATGTTGGCACTATGAATCACATTATTGTACATAAACTCAGGTTGAGTTAGTGCAAAGTCCCGTTGCCTTGGTCAGTTCTCACAAATACTCAAAATCCTATTCACAACATCCTATTTATAGACTCTATTTGCCTATCGGTTTGTAGATGTGCCGTACTACTAAACTTAAGCAATACACCAAGTAGCTTTCACAATGTCACCCAAAAGTGGGTCAAGAATCAAGTGTCACGATTGGACACTATAGACTTAAACACTTCATGCAATAGAACAACTTCTCGAAAAAATAACCTAACAACACTACTAGAGTCAGTTGTCTTTCAACATGAGATAAAATGTGCCATCTTCAAGAATTTGCCCCCTACCATAAATACCGAATCCTTACCCCGTTGTGTGCGAGGAAGACCAAGTATAAAATTCATAAAAAAGTCATCTCAAATACCCTTCGAAACCGGTAATGGCATAAATAAACCCATATTCTGTATTTGCCTCTTTAAAATTTGATGAGCATGACACCGTTTGATGAAATACACCATATCTCGTCTGATCTTAGGCTAATGGTATCTTTCCCTCAAAGCCTCAAATGTCTTATCCAAGTCCAAGTGTTCAACCAATCCACCTTCATACAAATCCCAAATTAACTTCTCTCATAGTGATGTTTGTAGGATAAAAAGTTGATTTCCTTACATTAGGTACCCTTCATGAATGTGAAAATCCTTGAAAATTTGATAATTCTTTACTTTTGCTCATACTTCACCAAATTCCAGATCATCCTTATACAACCTCTTCATTTCTTCAAACCTAATGTTTTCTGTTAAAAGACTAATATAAATACAATTGTTGGGCCCTTATCTCTAAGCTTAAGCTTTTAGATCAAGTGGCAAAATTAACATTTTCCCTTCTTAAGATTGTCATCAAGGTTGTCCTTCGACTCAATACATCTGTCTTCTTCTTTTGCAGGCTTTATGGAATAACCTGAAAGAAAATTTCTACAAAAATGTTGATCGTCTGGCATGCATGTCACTTCTAATTCTCTTTTGGCTATTAAAAAACTTTAAAATTTAATGGTCAGAATACAAAACAAACTCCTTATTGATGAGGTAGTGCTCCTAATGCCTCAATGTCCGTACAATCACATAGAATTCCTTATCATATGTCGATCATCATTATCGGACATCACTAAGTTTTTCACTAAAATAGGTGACAAAGTACCTCTCTTGAGATAATACAACCCTAATACTTACTCTATAAGAATCACACTCCACCTCAAATAGTTTTTTAAAACTTGGCACGAATTCCTTATCATATGTCGATCATCGTTGTCGAACATCAATAAGCTTTTTACTAAAACAGGTGACAGAGCACTTCTCTTGAGATAATACAGCCTCAATACCTACTGTGCAAGAATCACACTCCATCTCAAATAGTTTTTTGAAACTTGACAAGGCTAATAATAGTGCCGTACAAAGTTTCTCCTTAATCAAAACAAAATTAACTTCAACTTCTTCTCTCCCCCAATTGAATTTCCTTGTTTTCAAACACTCGGTGATTGGTACCATGATACTATTATAATCTCAGATGAATAGCCTATAAAATGTAAACAACTCATAAAAGCTTCTCATTTCACTCACATTCTTCAATGTCAGTCACTCACGAATGACTTGGACTTTCTCTTCTCCACTCTAATCCTCCTGAAGCTAACCACATATCCTATATCCTAAAAATAATAGTCTATCTATCATGAAACTACACTTCTTGAGGTTCAAAAATAGTTTGCTCTCTCTCAATACCATCAACACCTCATACAAGTGATCCAAATGCTTGTTAGTGGTCTTAATATAGATAAAAATATCATCGAAGTACACCATCACAAACCTTCCAATGAATGACTTAAACAATTGATTTATAAGTCTCATAAAAATACTTGGTATATTCCTCAACCTGAACAACATAACTAGCTACTCATATAAGCCATCCCTAGTCTTGAAAGTTGTCTTCCACTCATCGCAGGGTTTAATACGAATCTGATCCTGATTCGTAGGGTAATTTTGAAAAACAATACCACTCTATGCATTTGATCTAGTATGTCATCCAATCTCAAGATTAGAAACTTGTACCCAACAGTGATCTTGTTGATGGCTTGGCTATCCATACACATGTGTCAACTCCCATTTTCTTTGGCATTAACAATGCCAGCATAGCATATCACATGGACTCATACTCCCTTGAATAAGTTCCTTCTACAATAATTCTTCCATCTTCTCATTTAATATCTCACTCTTCTTAGGACTGATATGGTAATAGGATAGACTTAGTAAACTTGTACTCGGTATCAAATCTATGTGATGCTGGATGTTTCTCATTAGTAGCAATCTATTCAATAGGTCCTCCAATGTGATTTCTTAAACTCGGCTAACAAAGGTTTAACCAATTCTGGAATTTCTATATCCCTTCTTGAGATTGACCCTTCACAACCATCAAATAGATCTCCTTGATCTCCTTTAACTCATGTTGGAACTCCTTTCTCGATAAAGTGACCGTCAAGAAAGTTTTGCCCTCTACTTCGATGACTTTGAGTTTCTCCTTCTTAGCCAATGGTACCAAGGTATACAGAACACCCCACGTTGCAATTGATACACATTATCCTTTCCTATATACTTGGCATCGGTGTCAAATTGCCAAGATGTCTCAAGTAACAAGTGACAAGTATCCATGTCAACAATATCATAATACACCTCATCTTAATATCTTCCAATTGAAAATGGTATTTTACATCTCTCCGTGACTCCGATGTCTCCACCGGATTTAATCTACTCAATTGTATATGGGTTTGGGTACTTTTTCACCTCTCATCCAATAATGATATTTTCTTAATCGCCTCTCGTCCAATGATATTTTCTTGACTTCCACCATCTATGAGGACATCAAAAAATTAGGCTTGAACTCGGCATTTTAGGTGGAATAGCTTATGTCATTGGCTCTTCTCCTCTTGCTTTGATGCCAACATCATTTGCCTTGCTACATAAGCTTGACCATGCTCTTCTTTCCCATATCCACCATCATCATCATTGTCGAACTTACACAATACCTTCTCTAGACCATCTCCTTCATCTTACTTCACCAAGTTCCACATTCCTCCTCAAAGGGCACTCATTAAACCTATTCACTAGTTGGTTACACTTAAAATATTTTCGTAGTGCGGGCTTGACATAAAGGTTTTGCGTTTTGGATGTGAATGACTCATTAGCAACTCTCTTTCCAAACGGCTTTCTATACATTCTATGTCTCATTCACCATTTTCTTGCTAACTACCCTCTCACCCTCTTTCTCTACTAT
The DNA here is from genome assembly GCA_035590515.1 of Trichilia minutiflora. Taxonomy (NCBI): domain Eukaryota; kingdom Viridiplantae; phylum Streptophyta; class Magnoliopsida; order Sapindales; family Meliaceae; genus Trichilia; species Trichilia minutiflora. The sequence goes on from JAVXUL010000020.1 coordinate 2,830,801, forward strand.
AACTTTTCCTCTCTCTTGCAAAATCTTACTCGGTGTTCCCTAGGAGTAAGTGCTAGGAAAACTTCTCCGAAAATTGAAAATCCTATTACCCCTCTCATGAATGATAGCTTTGGCCTTTAATGCAAAATTCCTATCCTCTACCACATTCCTGACTATTTAGACTCCAATCCGATCTCGTATTCTCGATTTCAATCCCTTTACGTACCCAACAACTTGTTATCCCTCCGATTCATTTAACTCATTCATTTCACCGAACATAAAAAGTTCTGATGTATAATTATACATAGATTTTGATCCTTGGCTACACCTTTGATATTGCATAAATAAGTATTGCTCATAATCATCCGAGAAAAATCTAACTCTTATCAATTGCCTCATATAATACCACGTATAAACCGATGTTCTACCCTCTCTACGCCTAAAGTCTTGTAACCTATCCCCCCATATGACTATACCTCTTTTAAACTTATAGGTTACCAATTTAACTCTACACTCTGAAATATTCATATAATTAAAGAACCTATTTACTTCTGATAACCAATATAAAAATCCCTCAACATCTAAACAATCATCAAAAGTCGATGGCTTTCATTAACGGCTCAATGATCTCTAACTCCTCCACTATATCCTTCGCATTCACGGCTTCTAGCATTCTTCGAAGACCTTCCATTACCCATATATTAGGCGTATCCTCCATCTTCATCTTTTGAATCAATATCAAAGGTCGATAGTCTTCGAATGATAGGTTCACGACTCTCGACAGATCAATCATGGGCCATCTCCCGATTACCACCACTTACGATTTTAACTCTCCTATGTACAACTACTTGAGGAGTGCTTAGGCTTCTTCGGATTAGGTCTAGGGTTTCATCAATGGTAAGAAATTTTTCCTCCACCACAGTAACGAACCTTCGAATCTTCGCTCCAATCTTACCAGGGCCTGCGTTCCTTGTTCATCGACATCGAAACGATTACTCCCAGTTTCATCCATTACGGTTTAGGATTATGCATTTTCGTTCTGATACCACACTGACGTACTGTGTAGTATGTTTAAATGAGTTCAACACAAGATTGAAACTCGAAAACCTTAGAATCTATCAAGAAATTGATAAACCCTAGAATTTGGGGATTTTGAATTGATAACAAGCAAAAAGTACCTAAAACATTCATTAAACCCTCTATTTATACTAAACTCTTAGGGCTTTAAGAAATTACAAAAATATCCTTAAAACAAATAGAATTTATCAAAGAAATAAGGTTAAAAATATAATTTTGAGATACAATGCGAGAGATTCGATTGATTAAGGGGTTAGGCCCGGTCAATTAAAGTTTAAATAGCCTCTGAAAAATTTTCTGCCCCAAGTTTGCTCAACCGGAGGCCCTAGTTCAATCAACTGATATTTGCATCCTTCCTAGAATCAGTTTTGACCCATGGTTAGGTCAATCGAAAGCTCCTATTCAGTTGACAGAAGTTGTAAAGTCTTTTGCCTCTTTAATGCTTCGATCTCCATTGCTTCATACTTTGAATTTTTTTACTTTCCCATACTGCCATACACGTCCACGTCAGTTAACCTATCCTATTTAAAGGAGCCAAAAGGATGAATGAATCTGTCAAAAGTGGTTCATAAACTCAAAGCACTTGACACCAGAAGTGCATGAATATAACAGTCACAGTGAATGATCACTGTTAGTGTTAACCAATTGGGTCTATAGCAGGCGACTACAATCAATGTTTTGAGAGCAGTGAATGATCACTAAATTGCCAGAAACCTATCAATTTAAATATTTATTGAAGGAGAAGCTTTGATAAGCTAAAAACTAAATTTCATCAAACTCTTCTAAGACTATAAGTAGACTGGCTTCTCTATTGGAGAAGGAAAAGACCAGAGGAAGGGGATGAAATTACAAATAAAAATAGTAATATTGGTCTTTCATGGATGAGATAATGGACCGTTTTCACTTTCACTTACTTCTGTTACATTCAACTCACTTGACACATTCTCATGATCCAACCACATCAGAACAGATAGATAAATCTTTTCTGTTTGTAATTATTTTTCCATGTAGCTGTTAACCAGATATATATCTATTTGAATAATAGAACATCCACTTTATAAGTCCCAACAACCTGAGTCTTTCACACCTCTTTCTCACCCTCCCAGAAACTTCAACTGGCATTTTCATTGCTGCAGTTTATGACACATATTACATTTACACATCCAAAGTCTTCAAGAAGATTTCATCTCGACCTGCTCTCAATTGCTTCTAACTCTTAACATAAGTCGATAGTTCACAATGAATTTGCTTATTCCACTTTTTACTCAACTACCACTCGTCCATCACAACATTTGTATCTCTCTTACAATAGTTTCATGAGCATGCTGTTTTCCAGATGCCAAAAATTTGCCACCATAAGGCACGGCTACTTCTCACACACATTAGAATAAATTTTCCCTTTAACTTGATAGACATATAAGAGTGAAAAAACGGCCCAAACACATTTTGCATTTCATCCATTCTTTCTCAATTCTACATACGATATCCTAAATCAAGAAATTATGTAATACAATCAAGTACAACCACAGAAAAAATTCAAAAACTAAAAAACTTTAATCATCTATAATTTCTCCTACTGTCAAACAACAAAACTAAATTAGTTAAATTACAAAAAATTAACAAAGCATGAGAAAATGTAGGTAAGTAAGCAAATTATTACCTCAATCATAAGAACACAGGCATAATTGGCCTCTCAGGAAAATGCCCAGGAAAAAAATTATCATTTATAGTCACATTTTTTATACCCACAGCTGAAACCCCTGGATTGTATTCTATCACTCTATCCACTAACAGGAATGGGAATCTACGAAGCAAAAGAAAAAAAGGAAATAAAAAAAATCAAAATCCAGTAAACAACCAAAAATTCAAAACCCAGAAGCTGAAAATTATAACAAGACTAACTCACCTATGGGGCAAGATTTCACGTATCTGATTAATATCCATGACCGTAGGAAATGCTGGGTACCCTGCAAAACAAATTACTCTGTTACCAAATGCTTTGAAAATAAAAATTTTTTGTTTGTTGCACTGAAATCACAATTGGGTTTAGAACAAAAATGTTACGTGTCTCAATGGGAGTGATTTTGTTAGTGTCGTTTGTTCCATTGAGAGAATTAACTGCGACAGAGTTATGACGAGTTGGGTGAAACGAGAGAGAAGGAGTTCTAAAGAGAGAAAGAGATTGTGAGGATTTTCTGGGTTGAATCAATGAGTTAGGAGTGTGAGGCAAGAGCGAGTTGGAAGCAGCAGTCGCCATTTTTGGTTTTCTGCAGCAGCATAACGTAGATTTGCAACTGCTTATTACGATCGGTTAGTTGGCGGTTAAGGTAAATATCATAATACCCCTCTATTTTCAATACATCTCAATGTTTCCCCAATTTGTTTTACTTGGTAATGGTTTCGTACAAATTAAATCAACACACACGTGACACACCCCATGCAAAATATTCATCAATTGTTTTCAATTTGACCAAGTTTTACTAATTTTTATAAAATTATGGTCAAATAAAAGTGATGTATACGAATTAAGATTGTAGTTTTCTGCTGTGATTTAAATTATAATTAAAAAAATTATATTAATATTAAATTTTAGTAAAATTTATTTTTTATTAATATTTAGTATCTAAATTTTTTTATCTTATAAAATCATTCGTGACTTTAAAATCACATCACTTTATCAAAATAAGTATAATGTTGTCTCTACTTGTTAGTTAGCAAAAACTTCTACGTAATTTCTAATAGTTTATATAATATCTTATTCAAGATTGTTAATTGATCTCACTTAGATTATATACCAAAGTATAGGTAATCTTGTTGTAGAATAGTCCGGTGAGTCCAAGTATCGTATCCACAGGGAGTGTTTTTCCAAGAGTCAAATTGGTTATGTTCGAGCCAATGTCCAATAGCAAAAGGTAGAAG
>JAVXUL010000020.1:2834875-2849062 GCA_035590515.1 Trichilia minutiflora
TATAATAAGTACGCATATTAAATGCTTTTGTGCATTTATATAATGCTATGTGTATTAAATTAATACTATGTGTGTTACTTAAATATTGTGTGCATTAGTTAAATGCTAAGTGCATTGAATGAATGGTATATCAAATAGATAGATTAGCCTTCTCACATAGGCAATCGCCTTTATGAATGAGTGTTTCATAAAAATGAGATAATTTAGAAATTATTCTGGAGGGTAAATTCTAAATAAACTCGCCTTAATTACAGATTAAGATGAGGTCATTATACTTGAACGTTATGACCGGAAGATAATAATCCCATAATTCTCCTCATTTGCCTCTTTGTCATGTGTAAATCCTGTAAGTAAAAATAGTAGAGCAGTTGACTTAAGTTAAATACTATGTGTGTTTAACTATCACATGTATGGTATTGTTTAAAAGAAAAGGACTTACGCTCCAATGGGAAAGGGAGAAAATACCATAACACGTGATTCATACCACATGTGCAATAAGTCGATCAAAAGGAGTGATGAGATTTTCTTTTGGATTCTTTTTCTCGTTATGTGAGACTCTGAGATTAAGACCATCTCTCAAGTATCCTTAGAACTGTTACATATTTCTCAAGGTTTAAGTTCGAGTTTGCTATCTTAGTACATTGCCTATGATCATAATAATTCAATCTAATGGAACGTTTCTAGAAAAGCGATCAAGCTTAAATTAAAAGATTTAAGAATAAAAAGGAATATCATTTAGATGTCACATTCGATTGTATTTATCGGTATACCAATTATACTTTTTTAGATAGAAAATATAACTGTGAATACAACCACAAATGTATTGACTAACAAAGAGATACTCAGAGATTTGAAATATGACAGAATGGATCTAGGGCACTACATACGAACTCTGCTAAGTATTTGTTATATTTACTTAACCATTATATAACAAATGACCTCCAGAATGACGTATGTTGATCACACAACCTATTTTACCTAGTATGAGATTTTATGAGTTCAAAGATAAAACACAACTTACACCATTATGGGTGAGTGGGAGATGTAAAACCTAAGAGAGTGGAGAGCTATTAGAACTCTTCATCTTCTCATAACACCCATAATGAATGAAGGTAAGTGGGTCTATGATGTGGAAAACTTCCTACCTTCTATAACACCTATGATAATGATAGATAATGGGTGTTAAATGTGGAAGACTCCCTATCTTCCTATAACACTTATTATAATGGTAGATAATGGGTGTTAAATGTGATATAACACCTATAATAATGAGAAAAAGTGAGGAGTAATGGATGACTCCTCACTTTCTATAGCTTCCCTTATAAAAGGAAAAGTTTATTCCACGATGTAGAGATTTTTTATGGAACTTTTGAAAAACTTTTGGTGTTTTACAAAATCTTAATATTCTTATAAGAACTCAAGGTATTTAGACTGTGAATTCCACATTCGGCATCTGTTGTTATGAACCGGATTCAATCAACAAGTAAGCGATCATTATTTACGGTAGGAGAAACCCGTAAGTTTTTATTTAAGTCGTCTTATTATATTATTTTTTTCTAACACTGAGTAGCCGCCATAGGAGGGTGAGCTGGTGGGCATGGCCATGGCCGAATCCACCAACCCCATGGGATGCCAAAAAACCATGAAAGTTGATGAGCAGATTCTGGTTTTGCTGATGCAACGTCATCAGTACCAGCTAAACCTTGACTGAAGCAAGCAGCAGCCAAAAGAAAAAGATGATTGCTTTTGCTTCCTTCATTTTGCAAAAGAACTCTTTTAATTGATAGAAAGCTTGAGATGGTTTTAGTATTAGTGGCATGAGGCCATTATATAGTGCAAAATTAGGAAAATTTGATAATTTTTAGCTTCATAAAAGATAAGATTATGCTGAGTATATCATTATCATTAGTTTAATTTTAAAATTTTTAATTCTACTGAATTTCATCTAGATAATATCCTAAATATAATCTTCATTCTAATAAAATAAATAAATACTCACTCTAAAAAAATAAAATCGAATCAAACTTAAATACATAAGACAGAAACATTAATATTAAAAATACAGACTACTGCACAATTTTTTATATATTATTGTCGTAGGTTATTCTTTTGGACTCCTATGAATTTGTTTTTGATACGCCGAAAATATCTTATGAATTTACTTTTACTCCTAAAAATATAAAAATATATGTCACATTAGTTTATATAAGACATGTGTCATATTAAATTTATGTAGTAATTTGTATATCAACCGTTAATCTTAACACAAAACAGTAGTTCTTATACCTAAGATTACAAAATTCTCAGTGTATATGTTCAATTCAACTACTTGCAACAAATTTTTCAAATGGGTAATTTTCATTCTTCAAATTTAACGTCACTATGAATTAACTACTAATGTACGAGAATTACTGCATATTTCAACTTCTCCATCCGAACATAATGACGCTTATAAACCCAATAAACCATCCAAATGTTAAGTTCTTTATTTTTTTGAAAAAAGAAATATGAAAAATGGTATTTTGTCATATATATTCTTGTACATATTACATATATTTTATATGTATATAGGTTACGGAGATTTAGAAATTAAGCACTATATACAAATTATTAGATATATTCAAGTATTTTTTACAACATGATCTAATAATATGTCAAATTAGTTAATTATAATAAGCAATAATAACATTAATTTAAACTTAACTTTTAAATTTTGAGATATATCCAACTAAAATTTGAATTTAAATTAAACAAAACAACTATTAATATAAAATATTTAAATTAAAACTATAAATAAAACACTTAACGTGTAATATGAGAAGATAGAGAGAGGTAAAAGTAATTTAAATTTAAATATTAATAAAAGGGTATTTTGGAGAACAAAATTATATTACACATTTTTATTCATACTTTAAGTTCAGAAATTTAAACTTAATTAAGTATTAGACATAATATAAGCCTTTTGTTGTTGTAATCTTTTGTTTTTCCTTTTACTTGCCATTCATCAATCCATTCTCCGACTTAAAACTCTCTGGTGGGTTGAACCATTCAATTAAATTGTCATGTCTTGAGTTTTCTGTCTCTATATAAAAAAAACTAGAAATATTTTCAAGCAACCGAGTTTTATTGCAAGAAAATAACATTTTATAAAAAAAAAAATCTGTAATTTATCATTTAAGTTTTTTTTTTTTATAATTTTAGTTCAATGACTTAATCAAAGGAAAAAGTCTAACTTCCTATTTAAGGTATACGTATATTGAATAAATTAAAATTGGAAAATGAAAAATATCTACACTAACCAATAAAAATGTAATTTTTGACAAGATTGTTAGATAGAACTTTATTATTTTAAATTGCTCGATGTCTATCAATATAATTAATGTTAACAGCATAATTGATGAATTTAATTAAGTCTTAATTGTGATAGAAAATCAACTTTTATGAAACTCGCACATTTACCTCAAACTATTTTTAACAAAGTTAGACACGTAGAAATAATTTTTTCTATGATTTTTGAGAGCATTAAACATATTAAAACGATCATATACAGTAGAAACTAAATCTGAAGAAAATAATAAATATAAACATGAGAAGAAATTCTTATTACTTACTGTTTCCTGCTGCTTTACGTGATCTCAAATAATGAGCAAAAGAAATTTTATTCTGTTTAAATTTAAAATGAACCAACAAGAAGTTGACTCTAAACATATCCTAAAAAGAAGCATAGAGTCGAAACATGATCATGGATTGAAGCTTATTTTCAGGTGCATTCTCATTGGTTTAATTGGTAGAACCCAAATGAGAAACCATGAATTTACGGTTCACTGCGACATAGGCGGGTGAGCCGGTGGGCAAGGCCATCTACCACCAATTGGCCATCCATGAGGAATCCACCATGGAAAGAACCATGAAAGTTCATGTCCAGATTCTGGTTGATTGATGCAACGTTATCAACATCCAAATGAGAAACCATGAATTTGCGGTTCATTGCCAATTGTTGAGTAGCAGCTCAAGGAGGGTGAGCCGGTGGGCATGGCCATGGCCATATACGCGGAATCCACCATGGAAAGAACCATGAAAGTTCATGTCCAGATTCTGTTTTGGCTGATGCAACATCATCATGGCCAGAAATCATGAAGTTGCTGTTCATCGCGAATTGCTGAGTAGCAGCTGAAGGAGGGTGATCTGGTCGGCATGGCCATCCACGCGGAATCCACCATGGAAAGAACCATGAGAGTTTATGTCCAGATTCTGGCTTTACTGATGCACCTTCATCGGGACCGCTAGGCCTTGACAGAAACAAGCAGCTACCAAAAGGAAAAAGATGATTGCATTTGCTCCCTTCATATTTCTAAAGATAAAAATGAAACTTCACTCTTTCTAATTGATGGAAAGCTTGAGATTGAGATGGTTTTAATGTAGTGGCATAAGAGCATTACATAGTGCAAAAATAGGTAAATTCAATGGTTTTTCATTTTAATTTTTGATAAAGATAAGATTTTGCTAAGTCTATCGTTATTACAAATTTCAATTCAAATTTTCAAAATTAAACCAAATTTTACTATCCTAAATATAAATCTTTATCTAGTAAGATAGGAAACGCTTACTTTAATAAGATTAAATTAAATTAAATTGAACTTAGATTTTTAAGCATAAATATTAACGCAAATTTGTCAAAAGGGTAATTTTCATTCTTCAAATTTACCCTCTAAAGGGCACGCTACAAGAATTAACTACTGATATATGAGAATAAGCTGTATCTTTCAACTTCCTATTTTAAAGCGGATTTTATTAATATCTCTATGTAATTCTAGAGCTTTATATAATTATTTTCAATCATCCATCTCAGATTCCAGTTATTTGAATGACACTTATAAGCCCAATAAGCCCAACCAAATGTGGCTTGCCCATAAACTTCTAGCTGAGCCTTTGCAAATCTCCGGTAATCTTCCTTTGTTGCTCCTCTTACTTCCCATTCCCCGGTCCATTCTCCTGCCAAAAGGGAAAAAAAAAGCCAAAATGTTAAAATCCCTGCTAAAAATTTTGAAAAAAAAATTAGTTCTCTTGACAACTTACCAACAAAACTTAGGGGACCATTTGATGTGGTGATCTCTCTGAGTTCGGATGATCTATGTTGATAGATAAAATCTATGTTCTGTTGCACAGTCATCTTGTTGAAACTATCCGAGAAGAGATTGTAGTAATGGACATCGATGGCTACGCGAGTTAGGCTGCTCGCGAACGAGAGAAGCTCAGTCCATTGACCTCCAAGTCGGTTAGAAAGAATCACATAAGCACTCGAGGTGTATTTTCTCACAGTATCGTAACCTGCATTGTAATATTCTTCCAGGCTATCTAATTGCACTCCAGGTGCTAGAGGCTCGTTCATCAGCTCAATTGCGGCGAGACTGGGATGATTAGCATATCTGCGCAGAGCGGAGCAGGAAAATTTATAGAACACTAGCTTGCGTCACAAGCAAGAAAAAATCGTGTGTTTTAACTTAACCTTGCAGCTAGGAAATCTATGATAGCTACTGTTTCTGGTATGTATGAAGCATTCCATTCGAGAAATCCATCTCTTGACCCGCTGTGAGGATAACCATTCTGTGAATGTTTGAGGGCGTGCAAATCTACAATCACCTTCAACCCGAATTTCCTTCAATGTGAATCGACACAAGCACTTTCAGAAATAAAGAAATGAAGAAATGAACAGAAATGAACATTTTTTTTTTTTGTATACTACTTACTGTGCCCAAATGAAAGCATTGTCCAAGGCTTGCAAGGATCCTCCAACAAAGGGTTTTGGTGGTGTTGGACCGTATGCAATCCACCAACCAACAGGAATTCTCACTGCATTAAGACCATTTTCTGACATGAATTTGAAATCTTCCTCAGTGATGTAACTTCTCCAATGAGCCTGGAAAAGCATTGTATGTATAGATTGATTATATACGAGTCATTTTTCTTGTTATTCTTTGCTAAATTGCTCGCAGATAGCGATAATACTATTGCTGAACTCTTACCCGCATAAATTTTGGAGCTTTATCAGGGCCATAGCCATTTGTGATTTGGTATTCACCTTGGATTGTACTAACAATTGTCATGCTGAAAACAGATGGATCATTTTCTCCCCAATTGCTTGAGCTTTCATAATCTGCTGTCACTTCCATCTCTGCTTTTGCCTAATTATAGTGTAAAGGACAAATTAACCATGCTGTTTACTAGCACTTGAACTTCAGTTTGCTCATATAATTCTAAAATACCTGAATGAAAAACCCATTTGATGCTCTGATTCGAACCTCATTCGGATTATTTTTTTTCCTAACAATCTGAAATGTCTCTGGAAAATTTGCTGTCTCCGAAACTGCTTCAAGTTTGTTTCCTTGCCCTGGATTTTCCAAGCCAATAAACTGCTTATTTATCACTCTAAAATTGAAAAATGTATCGTTGATCCTCCACAACTGTTGATGGAAATCAAATTAGGAATGTTAGAAAACGTTAAACTACCATTAAAAAATCTTTATACAAGCCTAATGCAAATATCCAAAATTGTGTTTTTGAACAATTTGAAATCCTTTACAGCACCAATGTTTTTTGATTCACATAATAAAAAATAGTACAATCAAATAGGTCATTAATAGTCATTAAAATGACTAGAATAACCTTAATTATTATGTTACCTACCATTTCATTTGATGGTAAATATTCAAAATCAGAGTGATTTGTTCATTTATGAAAATATGAAGAAAAAAAATTATAGGAAAAGGAAGTTTATATGTTTCTAAAACATATCCTCAGACAATATTCAGGTTATCATTTTGAAAATAATATGCATAAAATGATTTTGTTGAAAACAGAAAACTATTTTCAGAAAAGTTACCAACCCTGAAAGTTTGCCAACGAGAATCTGAAGTGCTGTTGTCTAAAACAATGGCTCCACCTCCATTTTCTACACTGATATATTTCTTCAGCTTCATTGACATGAATTGAACTTGAGTTCCATCCTACCAAGAATCAAAAGCAAGCAAAAATTTTTTCAATATTTCCCAAATTGGAAGCAAACCAATAGAAATGTTTTCCTTTTTTCGAAATTGAAAGTAGAAAGCTGCAATAGTAACAAAACAAAAACACTACCAGGAGATCACTGTTTTTGATTCCAGAAAACATGGAAGGCTCCATCCATCCTTCTGTGACTAGCCAGTTCCCTAAACTAGCAGCTTTCAATGGCAAATGTACAGAACTGGAAGAAGCAAGAGAGATAGAAAGAAACCAGGAGAGACAGAAGGAAAACAGAATCGCCATTGATGAAGAACTGAAACTCATATTTATAACTATATAGCTTTCTTCAGGAAATGAGAATTTGAGCTACAGCCACAGAATTTAACCACACGGAATCATGACGAGAGGGTTGAATTGAAAGAGAGATTTCTTTTATCTGCGTCAACTGTCACATCCAAAATACTATTTTTTAGGTCCATCTAATTACTACTTGTAAGGTTTTTCATTAATTTTTTAGGTGTGTCATGTGGTGTATGAACATAAATATTAATGAAGGTAACAGTTAGTTCTAAGAACTTTATGTCAAAATATAAAATAAGTAAATCAAAATAATTGCAAAGTGTAATTTTTGTAAATAATAGTAGACATAAAATTTATTTTTTTTTTTTACAAACTCTTGTGTATGAATTAATGTCTCTTGGTCATAATCGCATTAATTTAATATTTTTATTAAATATCATCATGTTATATTACTTTGTATATAAGAGTTTGTATGAAAAAAATTGTACTTCTAACCCTATTTAAGTTTTTTTGGTAGGTGTATTTATGTTTTAGAATATATACATTTATCAACCGTTAAATTTATTCACTTTTAATTATTAAAATTAAAATAATATATATGTAATTAATGTACAATTGGCTATTCTCGCAGTTTTAGATAAGATTCAGACCACCACTTCTCTGAAAGCATGGTTCGTGCTTCCCTCTCTCCTCCCTAGCTCCTTGGATTGAGGTCGTCCTTTTTCGTTGGGTGATGATCCCTTGCTCTCACGTTCGGGTGTTTGCTCGTCGTTTAGGCCGGTGAGTTAGATTTTTGCTCATTGCAATCACCTTTGAGGTTCATGAAATAATTAATCTTAACTATTGAAAATTTGTAGATCTAACGGCTGATAAATAATATAACAAAAAATACATAATTAAACTGTTTTTGATCATCTTTCATTTTTATATTATTGAAAAATAAATAACTTAATTGTCATTTGATTATATTATTTATAGAATATTGTTAATTATTGTGAAAGATTAAATAGACTGGCTATTCTATCCATTAAAAAAATATTTTAGTAAAATTATAATATAAAAGTTTAATTAATAATTTTGCTTCACAAAAACTGAAAGAATTAATTTTAAATAAATAATTTTTTTTAAAAAATTATATTTAAATTTAATTTTGAGAAAGTTCCCAAAAAACATTCGCCTAAGGCTCTAGAATTGCTAGAGACACTCTTTTCTCAAATGAAATATAAAATGTAAATTAAAATAAAATACTGCTAAAAATATAAAATAACAAAAAATGTGAATCATGTTACAATTAATATTATTATATTTTATCATTTTATAATTATTTTAAATTTTAAATTTTAGTTTTTATATTAAACTTTTAAAGTTTTGTATTAAATATTTTATATGTTAAAGTTACAAATTTTATAAAAAAAATGTACACCAAAACTTACATGCACTAATTTTAGGTGGAGTATATTAATCTAAACAAGTTTTATATAATTGTTTTAAATCCTCCACTTGAGATTCCAATGATTTTGTTCACACTTATAAGCCCAATAAACCTATCCAAAAGTTGCACGACCGTAAACATTGAGCTGAGCATTTGCATATCTCTTGTAATCTTGATTTGAAACTACTTGTACCTTCCATTCGCAAGTCCATTCCCGAGCAAAATCAGTTCAAAAAATATTATACTTCCTGTTTTCGAAGTTAAAAGAGTTTGCATAACATTACTTACCAACAAAAGGTAAAGGGCCATTGGAAGTGGTGACGGAGCCGAGATCAGAAGATCGTTGATGATAGATATAATCAACGTTCTGTTGCCCGTTCAAGTTGTTGCGGTTATCCGTGTATAGGCTGTATAAATGAATATCAATGATTACACGACTTAGGCTACTTGCAAATGAGAGCAGCTCCCTTTGAATCAGCAGCTCCTAGGCAATTTGAGAGGATCACATAAACATTTTTGGTATGTTTCCTTATAGAATTATCACCTGCCTGGTAACACTTCTTCAGGCTGTCCAAAGTTACACCAGGAGCAAGAGGGCTCATTCATCAACTCAATCGCGGCAAGACTTGCATGGTTAGCATATATGCTCAGATTGACGATAGTAGCAAGAAAATCAACTACAGCAACAGTATCTGCTATGTTAGAATCTCCCCATTTCCAGTAACCATCTCTTGCCCCCTGTGATCGTTACTACTTTGCGATCCTTGGACCGGCATGCAAATCAATAATAACCTTCATTTTATAATTCCTAGGATTAAATGAATAGTTAACAAAGATATAAATGGAGAAAATGTTCAGAAAATGATCGTTCAATACTACTTATTGTTACCAAGTGAAAGTATTGTCTAAGGCTTGCAAGGAGCTCCCAACAAAAGGCTTTGGTGGACTTGATTGAAATGAAGGTAAAGTAAGAAAGGCAACTGGGAATGATTTTCTGTTTTATTGAAGCTTGATTTCTACAGCTCAAATTGAAAGATGCAGTAGCTGATGTTTATATAAAAACTTATGAGTAGTAAACACGGATGAAAAAATAAGAAAAATCTAGAGCTACACGTGTAGAAATCCATGATAATCAAACAAAACCATTCTATTTCCAGCCTTCCATTGATCCCTGATAATTAGGAAAACAGTTGAGGACCACAGGCCAGCCTTTAGAGGTACAAAAGCTGAGAAAATTATCCTTGCAGGGTGCTGTACTATCTCTCAATTTTGTCCTGTAGCTGATGACATTTGATAGGCTCGGGCTAAAACTGAGAAGGCTTTGATCAAAGAGCATGTTGGGCTTGGAGCTTGGACTGGAACCTGAAGAGCTGCCATTGAAGATTCTGCATTCTCTTGACGTTCAATATTCCCTCTCAAGCTGATGGTTCTGGGAAGAACCTTCAGCTTGTGTCTGAAGCAAGAGAATTTGTCAAATGGTAAGGGCTTAGTAAAGATTTCAGCGGCTTGATAATCAGTTGGCACACATTGAATTTTAACTTCTCCTCCAACTACTTTGTCCCTGACAAAATGAAGTTAATTTCAATAAGCTTGGTCCTGGAGTGTAGGACTGGATTTGATGCAATAGCAGCAGCATTCATGCTATCAGACCAAATGATTGGAGTAATAGAAAGTTTCAATCCACGTTCAATAAGTACAAAAGTTATCCATGCAATTTTAGTCCATGCAAGAGCCAGGGACGTATATTCAGACTTAGCAATAGATCTGGCCACAACACGATTTCTTTGAGCTCCAGAATATCAGGTTGCCTCTAAGTAAGCACAATAACCAGTAATTGACTTTCTATCATCAATATCACTCTTCCAATCAGCATCAGTGAATGTTATCAAGTCAGTCACTAAGTTCTTATGAATACGAGATCAAATTCCTCAGCTTTTTTTTTGTATACGTAGGAAACCCTAATCTATCAAATCGAGGACAGGCACCAGTTAAATCGGTCTGTCAGCACGTCCGGAGGAGCAGTTCAGATAAAACCCGTTCCTCTTGGCACTTCAACAGGGTGACACTCCCGGATTCGAATTTGGGACTCCTTGAAAGTTCAAATCCTTACCACCGAACTAAGCTCTTGGGGTTTTCAAATTCCTTTCTTTCAGGTATCTTAGTAATCTCTGGCAAGCCTTCCAATGGTCGTCCATAGGATGTGACATGATTTGACTTGAGTTTATTCACCGTATATGAGATATATGGCCTGGATATTATTGCATATTGCAAGCATCCGATGATGCTTCGATACAAGGAAGGGTCTGAGAATTCTTGTTTGTAGATTCTGTGTAATTTTGATGCTAGTACTTATTGGTGTTGTTTGACCCTTGCACTTGTTTATTTTCAATCGAATGAGAATTTCCTGTATGTATGTGGTTGGGGAAAGGAATAAAGAAGTGTTTGTTCTCTCAGCTTGTATACCTAACAAGTGATGAATGCTTTCTAAATCTTTAAATACAAAGGTATCACTCAATCGCACCTAATTTGCTTCCAGTGATCAAAATATCATCAACCTAGATAAGAACGAGTGTCAAGTCATCACCAAATCTTTTGAAGAAGAGTGGGATATCTGATCTGAGGCTATTGAAATTCCAGGACTCCAGTGCTAATTTGAGGTTCCTATACCAGGCTCTAGGAACCTGTTTCAGTCCATAAAGTGCTTTCCTCAGTTTGCACACATAATGTGGTCTAGTAATGTCTTCAAATCCTTTGGGTTGAGTAATATAAACTGTCTTATTGAGATCTCCATTGAGAAAAGCATTATTCACATCGAAGTTGTCTGATTTTTAAGTTGTTTATAACTACCGGTGACAATGCAATTCGTATAGTTGAACCTTTGATCACTGGGCTAAAAGTTTTTGTGAAATCAATCCTTGGAGTTTTGACGGAATCCCTTTGCAGCCAATCTAACCTTGAGTCTATTAATGCCACCACTATGATTTTGAAGATCATGGCCGAAAGGAAAAAGTGTCCAGATCTTATTTCTGTGTAGGGCATTGAATTCTTTACTCATGGCTTGCTTTTAGTGTTTTTTTTGAAGAGCTACAGCTGTGTCTTTGTGCGATGGTTCCATACTGTTGACAGTATACACTTTTGGTATGAAAATTCTAGATTTTGATCTGGTTACCGTAGGATGTGCAGAATTGTTCTGAGGTGGTTCTGGTTCAGATGAAGTTTCAGAACTTTGGTTCGGGTTTGTGTTGTCGTCTTCATTTGTTCTAACTAAGGAATTTCAGCTGAGGGATTTGATTATTCTTCTGCATTATACACATCTGGGAAGGATTATAAGTGGTTGTTTCATTTAATGTATTATTAGATGGAAAAGGAAAACAGAAGAATTTGGTGACTAGCAACTTGTTTGCTATTCCAGGACTTGAATTTTTGTTGGAAAAGAGTGTGTTGACTCAAAAGAAAAGATGGACTCATCAACCGACATGTCTAGATACAAACATCCTACCTGAGTGATGGAGACACAGGTAGCCTTTGTGAACAGCACTAAGACCAAGCAATACACACTAAGAGGTATGAAAACTAAAGTTATGTTTGCTATATAGCCTCAACGCAGGGTAACAAGTACATCCAAAAGTTCTTATCATTGAAAGTTCAAGTTTAAAATTGAAGAGTTTATCAAATGGGGTCAGACTTTGCAGAGTTACTGTTAAGGTTCTGTTAATGAGATAGGTGAGAAGCTGAAAGCTTCGTTCCAGAACCTCAATGACATCTTGGCTTGTGTAATGAGAGATAAACCTATTTTAGCAATTTGCCTATATTTCCTCTCTGCTTTCCCATTCTGATGACTAGTATAAGGGCATGCATGTCTTAATTGAATTGCCTCTCTTCTCATAAAGGTTCAAACACTCTAAATTCATCCCCCACATTGTAGTGCCTTATTTGGACTCTCAAGTATTTTCTCGATTTGTTTTTTGTATGCAATGAAACTATTCAATGCTTCTGATTTTTCTGCTAATGGAAACAACCAAGTGTAATTACGATAATCATCAGCAAAGATGATATAGTATCTGTCTTTGGTTGGAACAGAGTGGGGAAGGACCCCATAAGTCAGTGTGTATCAGCTCAAAAGGATTGTGAGTTTTGGTTTCTGAGGTTTTGAATGTTAGTTTATGCATTTTACCCAATTGACAAGCATTGCAAGGATCTGAATATGAAATTTTCATTAGATAGTGCAGTCTTACAAGAAGATAAAGTATTTTGAGTGTCAATACATTTGGATGTCCTACTCTTTTGTGCCAAGTTTCTAAATTTGTTTTTGCACCTACACTTTGACAACTTGAATTCACAATTTTTGAGAAGAGAATTAAAAACATAGACTCTGGTTTATCTACAGACTCAGAACATGGAATAGAAAGTTGACAAGTAGAAATGATCACAGAATAGTTGACTGATAGGTGGTTCTTCTTTCCTTCACCGGCAACTTATAAAGACCTCCTTCAGCTACTCCCTACAGCAGAGTTCTCCCCATATTGTAACAGAACACAATCACAATGTTATTATCTTGTAGAAGTTGAGAGACACTAACCAGGTTCTTTGTAATTTAATGGATAAATAACACGTGTTTGAACAACAATTGACAATTCAAATGAGTACTAGATATTATAGCATTACCAGTGTGTGAAATTTTCAATCTGTTACCGTTGCCAACAGGCAGCTGGTCCTTACCACTGTATTCTTCTGCCAAATTAAGGTTACCCAGATTGTTAGTGTTCACTGGTTTTCCTGAGGTGCTCCAGTTTCTTCTGGCAAAGTTGATCCTAAGTCGGTTGCTATGTTTGCTTGAAGGTTCATTTTATAATCATTGTAGTATAATCCTTCTCTAGCATATTCTCAAAACTCAACAATAGACCATATACAACTTGTAATGCAAGCTTTGGTTCTCAGGTAGAAATGCTAATATTCATAGGATTCTAATCATATCCTAGTCCCTGCATCTGGAACATAATCAATTCATCATCTGAGATTGCAGTACTTGTGGCCCTGATTTTGTTAGCCAGCATCGTCATCGTATTATCGTATTCTTCCATTTCCATTGAGCCTTTCTTGGTGTTTGAAATCTGAGATTTGAGCTGCATCTTTGAAATCTGAGATTTGAGCTGCATCACTCTTGTTGTGGTTTGTATGGCAAACTGCTTTTCCAGTACCATCCGTATTTTATGAGATGAGTTTTATTACAGAATTGTCCCAAGGATGCCTTCAGTCATTGAGAAGAGTAGCCAATATTAATGTATATGCTCTAAAAACCATTCGTATTATCAGTTTCAGGGCTTATGACCTTATATAAACTTTATATTTATTAATAAAAGAAATTATTCTTTATTTACGTACATTAGCTGCTTCCTTTATTTTTCATGCAAATGAATATTGAATGTATGTAAATTATCTGGATAATTTTATTTAAT
>JAVXUL010000020.1:2849162-2859647 GCA_035590515.1 Trichilia minutiflora
ATTTTATAATGTATTTTGAGAAAATACATATGTGATACATGTATGTTTGAAAATTCTTCCATTCTATATTATTTTATGTTATTTTTTAAAATGATTTTAAAAGTAGGTAATAATGCCTTGTGGGTTTTAGGAGTGCATTTTAAGTGATAGGATATGTTCTTGGGATTCGCGATGATTGTCACGTGATCGACTAGAATCGGGACGTGACAAGACTAACATCAGTGGTATCGTTTTTATGAGTTACATGCATACTCTTATATTATAATAAAGGAATATTTTATTTAGAATTCATAAATTTTAAATTACATATAAAAATACTCACTAACACTTGGGATTTCTCCTGATCAAAGTAATTACCGAGAAGGTTAGCCAAGATCAATGATTTAATTTAAATAAATAGGCCATAGTATACTCACTGAGTATGTATTAGTATACTCACTTTTTCTTACTCACATGTAATACTGAGTTTAGCCAAGTTTTTAGAGAGAAGAAGTGATAGTATCATAACAGTACCCTCAGGTATATTTCTTGAACTCGACTCGCATCTTATTTATTTAATTCACCTAAAGAATTTTAAGAAAATATCTATATTAGTTACTTGTTTCTAAAAAACTTAAAGGAATTTATGAAATTACATGCCTTGTTTATTGTTATATATTGACTTTCTATTTTCTGCATAAAAAATATTTTAAATGTTTCAGGGAGACATAAAATCTTTGATTGATACGATATGATATAACTCCACTAAAATGATATTGATTCAAAATTTGATAGTTAATCATGTGATGATTGAAATTTTAAGAAATTTAATACTCAGAAAAATCAGAATAGTTACTTAAATTACTGTTTGAAATTAAATTGATAGCAAAAAGGTCAATTATGAATACATGTTATTGTTAGTGTGTATACCCTAGAAACCATTCGTGTTGTCGGTTTCAGGGCTTTTGATCTTGTATAAACTTTATCTTTATTAATAAAAGAAATAGTTCTTTATTTACATACATTAGCTGCTTCCTTTATTTTATTTCATGCAAATAATATTGAATGTATGTAAATTGTCCGGATAATTTTATTTAATTGTTAAATAAATTATCAAATCGTTCCCTACATACGTGGTATTGATTGGGCAACTATATCACACAGTAGGCATACTAGTTTCCGCCTAATAAGATTATATGATAATATATGTAGGCTGAAAATATGAGTATTGTCATAAGGGTATTAGTGTGGATTTATAGTTGGTGAACTATTTATCGAATAGGATCGAATATTGATGAATCACATAGTATGCATGTAATCAATGATTTATCGATAGATTATAATAGTCTGCGACGTAATCTTTTAACCTGAGACATCTGAAATCGAATTCTATATGGATGAGTATATTTCATAGAGTGTATACGTGCAGGGCTAATCACGCCTTGTACAAGAAGTCGGTTTGGATATATTTTGTTTATATAGGTGTTCGGTTGACAGTCAAGAGAGGATCCGTTGGCTTGACATATTGGATTGAGAATTCCCGTTGCCTCAGTCCAAGTCAAGTTCCTAATCGAATTTCGATATGATTTCTTGATTATAAGTCTATGGCCACAGTATAATATTGACATATGATCGATGATTCAAATGAGAATCGGGATTAGTAAACAAAACCATTCTATGTCCAGCCTTCCATTGATCCCTGATAATTAGTAAAACAGTTGATGATCACAGGCTAACAAAACCATTCTATGTCCAGCCTTCCATTGATCCCTGTTAATTAGTAAAACAGTTGATGACCACAGGCTAACCTTTAGAGGTACAAAAGCTGAGAAAATTCTCCTTGCAGGGTTCTGTACTATCTCTCAATTTTGTCCTATAGTTGATGACATTTGATAGGCTCTGGCTGAAGCTGAGAAGGCTTCGATCCAAAGAACTTGTAGGGCTTGGAGCTTGGACTGCAACCTGAAGAGCTGCCATTGAAGATTCTGCACTCTCTTGATCTTCAACACTGCCCAATCACAGTGCAAAAACAAGTTTCAGAATCTTTGAATTTCATCAAACACATTGATAATGAATATTATATCTACTGGATAAATAACGCCTTTGATGCTTTGATTCGAACCCGATTAGGACACCATGTTTTCTTACAATCCGAAATGTCTGAGGTAATCCTACTGTGTTTGAATCTGCTACAATTCTGTTTCCTTGGCCTAGATTCTCCAACTCAAAAACTGCTTATTGTTCACTCTCAAATTGAAAAATGTTTCATTGATCCTCCACAGCTGCAGAATCCAAAACCAAAACAAATGTTTATAGGAATCAAATATTGATTACAAGATGATCATTTTATTCCATATGTTTAATAATACCACAAACCCTGAAAGTTTCCCAAGGTAAATCTCTATCCCGGTTCGCGACAACGATTGTCCCACCTCCATTTTCTTCAGAGAGATACTTCTGCATTGACTCGCATGCTAATCGATTAGACTTTCATGCTTAAATATGTGACTTGGCTCGAGTTCATACGAATTCTCATGTCATATCTATCCATTATTCTTGTATAAAGCTCGTCTCGTGTAGTATAATTGCTCATGTAGCTCATTTGATATCGTTAATGGTAGTGTTGTGACATTGTTGTTTAAACTCTGTTATAAATTTCTATTTTTACAACTTGATTGTAATAATTAATAAAAATATGATAATTATGTATTAATAATATATAAAAAAATTTAAGAATGTAGATAATAAAATTTTGACAAAAATTAAGAATCAAAGAAAGATTTTGCTGTTGATGGTTTGATATTCATATATATATATGGCATTGTAAACCTAATTCAATTAAGAAACTAGGGATCAAAAGTCAGCATTAATCACCCAACTTTAGATGGTGCACAATAAACTTTTGAAAAGGTAGATTGGTATTTGGTAGTGTCCTTTTCTTTCTTTTGTGATTTGTAATTTGCATGTCAATATCAACACTCTTTCAATTACCTTAATTTTCTTTTGTCTACGTTAATTTTCTTGGTCAATTACATTATTGCAGGGGACAGAGTAATCATAATTATGCAATACAAGACCACCAATTATAATTCTAACAATGAAAATCACTTTGAATTTTCAAAAGTTACAAATGCTTGATAGTTTCAGATCCAGGGATCTTAAAAGCATCACTTTATCACAAAGATAACCACAAAGAATTTGGTTCGTATGATAAGTTCATTTGGTATCGATATTGTAATTAGAGTGGGTGGTTGTTTTTTTCTTCAGAGAAGCAAATAAACATTTCGTTTATTCCTAAAACACCAATATAAATTCAAACCCATAATATATTAAGATCAAATTATAGATAATTCATAATTGTAAACAATCGACTAAGACCTTAATATTCGTATTGTTAGAGCTCAATACGGTTATTTAAACTCTTACTTATCTACTTACGATTTAAACACAAACTTGAAACCTTTAACGGCAAGGCCAAAGACTGTCTTTTGCCTTTCTTATTGAAGTAACAAGTATATTTTGCTATATCTATTCATAATTAAAAGTTTATTTAAGGACTCTAAACAAGCTTTATATAATTGTTTTCAATCATCCATTTGAGACTCCAATGATTTTTATCACATTGATAAGCCCAATAAGCCCATCCAAAAGTTGCACGGCCATAAACTCTGAGCTGAGCTTGTGCAAATCTCTGGTAATCTTGCATTGATGCTCCTTGTACATTCCATTCACATGTCCATTCACCTGAAAAATCAGTACACAAATATCATATTTTCTGCTTCTAAGTTGAAAGTTTTTGCTGTGTGTAATGAATCATGCTGCTTACTTACCAACAAAACTTAAAGGGCCATTAGAAGTGGTAACGGTGCTGAGATCAGAAGACCGTTGATTGTTGATATAATCAATGTTCTGTTGCACATTCAAGTTTTTGAAGTTGTCTGAGAATAGATTGTAGTAATGCACATCAATGACTACAAGATTTAGGCTGCTTGCAAACGACAGCAGCTCCTTCGAATCAGCAGATAGACGATTGGAAAAGATCACATAAGCAGTTTGGGTGTATTTCCTCACAGCATCATAACCTGCCTGGTAATAATTCTTCAGGCTGTCTAAATTTACACCAGGTGCAAGAGGCTCATTCATCAACTCAATCGCAGCAAGACTTGCACGGCTAGCATATCTGCTCAGATTGACAATTTTCTTATAACACTTCAGTAAGATTTTACTTAATTTGAACAAAAGCTAAGAAAATTAGGTGTATTAAAGTTAACCTTGATGCAAGAAAATCTATGACGGAAACAGTATCTGGAATGTTGGAATCTCCCCATTCCTGGAAACCATCTCTTGCCGCGCTGTGATCATTACCATTTTGAGAACCTTGGACCGCGTGCAAATCAACAATCACCTTCATTCCATATTTCCTTCATTTGTATGTACACGGAGAAATAAGTAATTCTTGACAAATGGGAGAAAAAGTATTGAAAATGATCATTCAATACTACTTACTCTGCCCAGGTGAAAGCATTGTCTAAGGCTTCCGAGGAGCCCCCAACAAAAGGCTTTGGCGGCGTTGGATCCTTCGCTATCCACCACCCAACTGGAATTCTCACGGCATTTATGCCATTCGATGACAGAAACTTAAAATCATCGTCAGTAATATAACTGTTCCAATGATCCTGGAAAGCGTTTATACAAATGAATCAATTAAATTAACTCGTTCAGCAAAATTGCTTGTAATCATAGTAATTCTGTTCATATTTTAGGCTTTAAATTTGATGCATACCCGCATAACTTGAGGAGCTTTATCAGGGCCATAGCCATTTGTGATTTGGTATTCACCTTGTAAAGTACCAACAATTTGCATTTTGAATACAGATGGATCACTATCATCCCAACTTGAACCTTCGTAATCTGCAGTCAATCTTGTATCTGAAACTACCTAATCACATTGCAAAAATAGCTTTCAAAACCTGCGCACTTCATCAAACACTTGGTAATGAACATTGTTTTTAATGATAAAAGTACCTGGATAAACAACCCATTTGGTGCTTTGATTCGAACCCGATTAGGTTCATCATTGTTTCTCACAATCTGAAATGTCTGAGGAAATCCTGCTGTGTTTGAATCTGCCACAAGTGTGTTTCCTTGTCCTTCATTTTCAAGCCCAAAAAACTGCTTATTGTTGACTCTGAAATTGAAGAAAGTCTCATTGATCCTCCACAGCTGCATAATGCCATAATCCAAAATGGAAACAAATGTTAACAGTAATCAAACATTAATTACAAGATTATTATGTTATTCCATATGCTTAATTATAGCAAAAACCCTGAAAGTTTCCCAAGCTGAAGCAGAGTCACGGTTGGCTACAACAATTGTCCCACCTCCATTTTCTGCAGCTAAATACTTCTGCAGCTTTGTGGACAGGAACTGAACTTTAGTTCCATCCTGCCAGGAATCAAATTGCAGGACCATAAATCATTAACTGACCAAGAAATCATACATAATCACTTAATCTACTATTTATATATTTCTCCAAATTAGAATTCCGTGAAAGATGAACTTACCAGAAGATCTTTGTTGACAATTCCATCAAAGCGAGAAGGTTTCATCCATCCTTCAGTGACAAGCCAATTTCCAAGGTTCACAGCTTTGAGTGGCAATTTGATATTGGAATCCTGTGCAAATGAAAGAGAGATTATACATGAAAAGAGGAAACCTGAGAGGAGAAAGTTCATGTAAGCATTGGAAGCCATTGTCATGACTTTCTGTATTTGAAAAATGTCATGATTCAGGTCAACTTTTATAGAAATTGAAGGCAAAAGATCTAGCGCTGTTCAATTGCCTGATTGAACTGGTGTTAGCGAATGATGGTTATAGTTAACGCTAGCTAGCAGTTGGAAGATATTTTCCTCCGACAACTTTTTCCTAATGCATGTCATTCTCATTCTAGTGGATGTCAACATCTCTTTAACAAAAACAGTTGTTTATTTTTAAAATTTATTTTCCAAACTTAGTCTTTAAGAAATATCATGACTTGGGATAGGAGGAGGAACTTTCGTAAGATTAACTGTTTAAACGGTTTTTATTAAAAAAAAATTGTATTTTATTTCTCTTGTTAAATTCTTTAAATTAAAATTATCTTTACTATAGCATTTTTGTTTTATCATTTTTAGTTTATAAAAATAATTATCTATAAATTTTTATCTAATATTTCTTAAACTTAAATTTTATTTTGGTCATTTTGTTTTGTGTAACATAATTAAACATATTTAAAAAAATAATAATTTTAAAATTTATCACATCATATAAATAATTTCTTACAAACTCGAACTTTATTCTTTTTTTAAATTTATTTAGTGTAAAATATAGAGTATGGTAATAAAAAAATTGTGAGCTAATTTCTATGCTTTTATTAATTGTTAATATATACATTTATTTATTTGTTAATATTTTTTATTTTAATCGTTAACTCTTTTATTATAATTCATAATTTTTATTATATTTTTATAAATAAAAAATTATATCAAAAGTATCGTAAAAAATAAGAAGATGCATGGGTTTTATCCGATCGAAATAATTCGTACATAGTATTTAATATTTTTCATTTTTCACCAAAAAGTCAGGCATAATTAAAACACAACGTAGACATTTGAGAAAAATTTTGCACCTATCTGTACGGAAATTGACCAATCAACCAATAGTAATTTAATTTTAATTATTTAATTTATTTAAAATATAATAAAAAAAATTTAAATATTAAATTGACTCATGATAAAATGATCCTTCTCAAACGCAATCCCATATTTACCAACATTTTTGACTAATTTTTATTTTAATTAAGCAAAAAAAATATTAACAAACGAGTTTACAAATGATAAAATTCCAAAAATCCGGCTGATATTTACTGTGCCTTGGAAAAAAATCCCACCCGGCCCTAACAAGAATTATTGTATAGTATTTATGTTTGAAAAGTTTAAAATATAAATAATTTGGGATGATACGATATATTTATATTTATTTAGATCGTTGTAAATTTTATTTAAATTATTTTTTATATAATTATTATTTTTTATTTATATAAAATTGATTAAATTAGGGGTTAAGTAGATTAGGATAGAATTTTTTCTTATAAAAAAAAATTTTTAATATAAATTTCATATTAAGCAGGTATATACTTTTTTTTTCTAGAAATATTCAAGAAAGCAATGTGGAATCAGCCATTGCATGTGACAAAAAGAAATTATTGGCGTAACTGTCGTTACAGTCGTATGTTAATTATGAAGAAGAAAATTTATGTGTCGGTCCAATTAGTGGCAATTAAAACACAAAATAGACATTGAGAAAAATTTTGCATCCATTGACTAATCAATCAAAGTCAAGTCAATATCAAATAATTAAATATATCTTTTTAAAATAAATTTTATTAATAAATATAATTAAAATACTTATTAACATTTTTATATTTAATAAATTATATTTTTTAATATATTAAAAATTATTATTTTTTATTATTATATTAGATACTAAAAATTATTATAAATAATAAATAAAAAATCTTTAAAATAAAAGATTCGTTAACAAAATATAATTATTTTAATTTTTTTGTTAAAATATTTTTAATATTTTTTATTTTTTTGTTGTAATTCTCTAATTTTTTTTATTTTTATAAATTTTAGGTTTAATATTTTGTCTTTGCTTTGCATATATTATTGTTACAATTTTTGTACAAATTCTAGTCATTTTCTATAGTAGCTTTCTTCCGCTCAAATTTTATTATATGGCGATTTGTGACATGCCCGAATCTATATAAATGGTGGGTGATGCGTCTTTTTGTTGTATTTGTTTTATGCATGAATAAATTTTTTTCTTTTAACTTTGAAACTTTCACGTAAAGATCATAAATAGGACCTACTTAATATGCTATCTATGAAAAAATGATTTTTATAGGTTAATATATTATATCAGTTTTGATATAGCAAAAACAATAAAAATACAACACGGTCTATTAAACATGATCCAAAAGAGATATGTTGTGTTAGATCAGATTTTGGGATCAAAATATTATTTTTAAAATATATTTATATTATTTACAAGTCAAATCAGGTTTGCACGCCCTGACATAAGTTCATGTCGAACCCATCTTGTGAGCCTAATCTCTTAATCTAATATGATTCTTTTAACGAGTTAAATTATATCAGATTTTTATTATTTATAAATTAGATCCGTGTCGAACCTATCTGACTCATTTGTTATCTCTACTTTCATACTTAAGATTTGAAAAAATTATTTTTTCTCATTTATAAATACAAAAAAAATTATGATCTATCATAATTAGAAATATAAATCAAGTGTGGAGGTACGAATTATTTTAAATAATAAAATTTATTATAATTAGAGATATAAATTAAATTGAACGTTTTTCATCTTTTTAAATAATAAGAGTAGATAGCGCCCAAGAAAAAAAGTTAATTTAAAATATAAATTTTGGGGTAATTTTTATTTTAATTAAACCGAAAAAAATATTAACAAACGAGCTTAAAATTAAAAAAAAAAGAAGAAGAAGAAGAAGAAGAGAAAAGATAACAAATGAGAAAATTCCAAAAAAGGATCACGTAAATTCATGAAAAGTGCTGCTATAAGCCTATATCCGGCTGAAATTTACTGGGCCTTGGACAAAAAATATGGCCCAGTATAGCCCAGTAAAGAATGATTTGGGCTTGATATTATGGACTCATCAATATGTCCCAGTAAATTTCATTCTCTCTCTCGTTCCAATCCTTTTGTTTTCAAATACCTTATTCACTTATTATTATTTTAATAAATATAAAATAAATAATTTATTATTAAATAATATATTATATTAAGAAGGTCTAATATTAATATGTAAATTTAAATTAATTTTAATTTTAAATTATATTTTTGGGCTTAAGTTTAATCTAATCCAAACCTGTTTTCATAATTTTTATTTACCCATTTTAACTTTCATAATTTTTTTTTAAATAATTTTTTACAACGGCATCGAACACTGAAATTCGAAACCCTGAATATAATTCTCCATATGATTTTGCAGTCGGGGAAATGTGTAAAAGCAATAAATGAGTTGACTTAGCTGTGAAGCAGCTTTCACAGCCAGCACTTTTCTCTGCCGTTACAGGAAGCACTTTTTTAAACGTAGACCAATCCAAAGTTTTTTCCTTCGGCCAGCAGTACAATACCTCTCTTAAAAATCTAACAATTTTATAATTTAAAATATATATTTATATATATAAATTCTCGAGTGCACATATACATAATATTTTTAAATTTGGATCTCGAAAAAAATTAGGTTGGTTTTCTTCACATTCTTATCTTTCTAACAGAAACCAATATATACATAACATAATTTTTATATTAAATATTTAATTCTTAAAATTTTTAAGTAAGAGCTTTCCTTTTTTCTGAGTGACCAAACAACTTTGGGTCAAATCTTTGACACAGACTTCTAAGATTTCTGTTTTCAGCTGGATCTGTATGAACCCTCACTGTAACTAGCAGTGCAGCATTTGGGTTAGCCTAGCTCCTGGAGTTGTGTTTAAAGTCTGAAATATTCAAATTGACATGTAACTTCGTGTAGGGTTTACCTCAGGCTATGAAGCTCGAAATATAGCAAAATGTAGAATTCTAGGGTTTGTGGATAAAATAATTTGCAAATATTGGCCATGCATGGAGTTGATAATTCCCATTTTTCGTCCCAAAAAATTTTGGGTTTAAAGTTTTATTCTTGTTGGAAATACAGTTTACTATGGTTAAGATTGAAGATCAACTTTGATTACACTTTAAAAAATTATAATCAAATATATTTAGAGAATAACATTTTATTTTATCCCAGGTCATAGTTCGGTGAATTTAATATTTAGCTGTGTCTGCTTTTTTTAACGTAATTCGAATTTAATAGCTAATAAAATAAGAATATAATTATTAAAAAAAATTATTTAAAATTATGATATTTCTATTATAATTTAAATATAAATTTAAAAGATTATTTGATAATACTAATATTTGAAATTTAGTATAATTAGCTATGGCTTTAAATTTGCACAATACCTTAATATTAAATAAAACCAAAAAGGTTTTAGAAGAGTTACGTCTACCTGAAAAATAAATCTATTAGTTAGAATTATTCATTTTCAAATTGATATAGAATATTTTTTGAGTGTGTCCATAATTTAAATGGGAGATCGTGATAATAGAATACTACACTAACCTCCTCCGAAAATTAATCGAGATGCATATAACCTGACCCAGATACCTCGATTAAAAAAAAAATTGATACAGAACCTGACAATATGTTTTTTCAAAAAAATATTGCCCATAAATAATAATAATATCAACTATCGCATTTATAGATGTTTGAGAAAAATATTGAAAAGAATTATAATCAAGATTAAAGTATAAAAGGGGGAATGACAGATTCCCCCCTATGGGGTATGTGGTAAAATCACAGCCATCCATTACACAAAATGAATG
>JAVXUL010000020.1:2859747-2870860 GCA_035590515.1 Trichilia minutiflora
TGCGTACCTGGCCGTACTAGGCCTAAGTCAAAAGTGATGGCCCGTTAGGGCCAAATTTCGCAGGCTTTACCGAGCCCGAGCCCATGCTGAATTAGGCCCGATAATACCCTAAAGGACCGAGTTAAAATAAATTTTTTAATAAAATTAAAATAAAATTTTATAATTTTATTAAAATTAATAAAATTATTATTATCATTTTCATTTATAAAAATTATATTAATTAAAAATTATTGACACTTATACATAATAAATTACAATACAAATAATATAATAAGTTAAAAATCTTGATTTTGATGGTTCTTATTAAAAAAATCTTTAAATGATATTTATGTTCAATATCAGAATATGACATGTATAAATACACAAACTATTTATAATAGTAATGAGCCTATAGTTGATACTTCATCTCGAAAAATTTTGAGCAGTGTTAAAACTCATTTTAGTTGTTCAAGTAGTGTGCTTCAGAATTTCAGAAAATATGTTTCTACTGATTATTCTAATCTGTTTACTCTTGAGAAAAAAAGAAATTTTGATATTCTGCAATGGTGAAAAGCAAATGAAAGGATTTTTCTTATACTATTCACCATGGCTCGTAATCTGCTAACTCCTCTAATGTTTACAGTGGTATCAGAATCTGCTTTTGATGTAGGGAATAGGATGCTAGATAAAAGAAGATCAAGGTTGTTGTTAGAAGTTTTGGATTATTTGATATACTTGAAGGATTGGGAGATGGAGAAGATAGAATTCAAAATATAAATCAAGATATTAATGAGGAAATTAATTGTTACAATGTTGATCAGAATTATTTTTATTGGTGGATCATTTTCTTTGATCGATTTGATTCTGGCATTGGTTCTATTTTGATCATTTTGGATCTTTGGTGCTTTATTGTGATTTTGGTACTTGGCTTGGTTCTGTTATGTTTCTGGTATTTTGGGACTGTGACTTGATCTTGATTCTAGTTCTATTTTTTGTATTTGATTTTGTATATATGGGTTTTATTTTTTTAGTTTATGTAAACCTCTATAAATAAATAAATTACAAATGATAGAGAGTTCAATAAGTGCCAACCTAGTTGAGATTTACTGTATTATAATGATATAAATTTATTTATTATATTTGTTTATAAATATTGAATACTGGGACTATTATGAGTTATGCTTTATAAATTAGGATTATAATTAGTAATGAATTTGGATGTTGATATTTTTACAAATGTTAATTCAAATATTTGATACATTGAAATCTAAATTGGCTATTAAACTTGTAATCGGTAATAGATTGTTATCTAAATTTTAATTATTTAAACAATAAATTTTTAATTATTTAAATAGTAAAATTATTAGGTTCAAACTAACTATAAATAAGTATTACATCTTATTAGACCCTTATTCTCGTGTTTGACATGGCCTGTAAGGGGTTCAGGCTTGACACAGCCCGTGTCGTATGAAATCCAAAGCTTTCATGGGCCGTGTCAAGTATACTTGAGAATTTTATTTTTCGGTCCAACACAATTCTATTAGACCGAACCTAATCGTATTTTTACCATTTATCATACTGTGTCATGCCAAATTTTATTGTTTGCATTCTTTATTCGTGGGAGTTCACACTGACCAAGCCCATTTACCGTCTCTAAATAAAATATAAAAAATAAAAATAATGAATTATTATACCTCAACCTTTTTCACTGCTTTAATTGTTGCCAGGAGCCATAAATTGCTACGAATTGTCTTGCAGGATATATTTATATAATTTATTAATAATTGTAGCATGATATATCGATAGATAGATAGATATGACGTGAACGTCATCTGTTACAGCCTTACGGGCAGCAGCAGGCAAACAAATACAATTGAGAATTAAGACGAATCCAGTACTTATCTAATAACATCAAAACTTTCAATGGAATAAATATTTTGATTCGTTTAAGAATTTCATCTAAAAAAATTTCCATCTTAATCTCAGTTAATCGAATTATTCAATTCATTTAATCGAATTCCATTTAAAAAACTTTTAGAGAGGGCCTTCAATCTCAGTTGAATGTGAATCAGGTATATATTTTATAATTTTATCTTATTTTATATAATTATAAGTTATCATTCTTAAATATTATTTTAATTATTAATTTTAATTTATTAATATAAAAAAATTTAGAGTTTTTTATACTAATAAATTAAGATTAATAATTAAAATAATATTTAAGAATTTAACTTTCACTTAATCAATTTAATTTTTTTTAAATTTTAAGATTTTTAGTTTTTTTTAAAAGGATTTCAAATGTTAGATTTAATTATTTAATCACTTTTTTTATTTTAAACACGTTTTCACTTTCACTCCATTAATATGAAACATAATTTTTAGAATATTATTTTAAAATAATTTTTTACAATGCCATCTAAATATTTAATACTGAATTTCAAAACTCTGAAATTTGTATCCAAATTATTTTTCCGTCGGGTAATCTGTAAGGTGTAAAACAGTACATGACTTGACTGACTTCACACTTCACAGTGAAGCAGAATTCACAGCCAGCACTTTTCTGCTGTCATAGGAAGCACTTTTTTAAACGTGTATCCAAAGCTCGATCTTATCTTCCACAAGGCACAAGCAGTATAGTAACTCTCTTAAAACGTCTTAAATCTTAACAAAATCACTGTAAACAAAAGTTTACAAATAAACGGATGTACATTTATTAAAATAAAATAATAATAATAATAATAATAATAATATTTAATTTTATTACTGTACATAAAATATATTAATAATTATAAATAATATTTAAAAAATAAGCAACTATTTTTATATTCTCTAAATCTCTTTACTAAAATTTTGTTAGTCCTCAAAATAAGTAGGTGGTAATAATTTATCTGAAGCAAGCCTTTTTCAAAAGTTTTTCTGAGTAGCCAAAAAAATTTCAGTCCCATCTTTAACACAGACTTCTAAGATTTCCCTTTTCAGAGGGACCTACATGAACCCTAACTGTAACTATCAGTAGAGCATTGGGGTTTGCTTGAGTTGTGGTTAAAGTCTGATAGATTCATGTAGGATTTAGATCAGGCCACGAAGGCCGAAGCTTAGAATATGGCAGAATGTAGAATTCTAGGGGTTTGGAACGTGGGTTAGGATTTTGTTGATAAAATAATCTGTGTTCAAGTTTTATTCCTGTTGGGAATGCAGTTGACGATTAAATTTGGTTAAAAGTAAAAAAAAATGTTATCAAATTTTACTTAGAGATAAAAGCTTCATTTAAATTTATAATATTTTTATTATGTTTTAAAAATAATTTTAAAATTTTGTTTAAGAATATTAATTTTTAAAGCAACTTATTTTATTTTTTATTAATATTCAAAATTTAATATAACACAACTATATTTTTAAAATCGCACAACACCTTAATATTTAAAAAGTTTTTAAAAAAATATTGTCGATAAATAATAATACCAACTACTTTCGTTTAATATATATATATATATATATATTAAGGTGTTGGGGCTTGAACATGCACCTCCCTACTTGAAAACAATGAGTCTTATAGCGTTCATTATAATTAAAAATCGGTACAACTTGACATATAATGAAAATATTTTAATATTTCAGCCCAACCGTAACAAGAAACCAAGAATTACTTGCAATGACACATACCATTGCATTATTGAAGCTACATTAATGACGTAGGGAGGATGAAAAGCAGAAGGAATCCGGCGAGAGGTGTGCACTGTGTCTCTGTTGCACGACAGACAGACACGACGAGACGACAACACTAGAATCCAAGAACTCGGCTCCCTATGCACCAGATACGAGGTCTCAGGCTCTGTCTCTGTCTCCATCTTCGTTTCACTTTCTCTTTATTGATTTTAGCTTTCGACGATAGTTTTACTTATTTAAGAAAATTAAAGATTTCCACTCAACCCAATGGTGGAGTGGTGCAAAATTAGCTATAACCTCTCAAATTTGAATTTAATGATTCGAATCTCATATAAATTATGGGTTATAAATTTTTTTCTTCAAATAATATAGATGAACAAAGAGTAAAAACACAAATCTAGACTGCATTAGAATTAAAATAATATAAAGTCTAGTCTCTTAAACCCTTTTCTAAATTAATTTTTTAAAAAGAAAAGGAAGAAGAAAATCTAGAATATATGGACTTGTTTAATATAAATAAATAAACTATGTTTTTATTTGTATATTAAATCATAGGGACTGAATTGCTCTTGTCAGCTTTAACTTTCATTCTCTCTTCCCCACTCTTCTTTTCTGCATGCACGAACGCACGTCCATTTGTCCACTTCTTGACTTTTTATTTTTATTTTATTTTTGCATTTCATGAAACCACAAATCTACAATGATGAAAACTGAAAAGTTACCTTTTTTTTTCCAGTTCGCAAATTTAGAATATCAAGATGTAAACTAATTGAATATATGTATGTATCAAGACTTTGTTTCTTAGAAGAAATGAAATGTAAAAAATATCTCAATTTTTTTTTTAATACAGAAGAAATTCTTATATTATTAAGATATTCAATTAAGTATATGATCGTTGCAACCTCTGAAAGCGAAATCTTACGGATTATTTGACATTATTTGACAGTCATCTTAAATTATATAATGCGTATATAATATTACATATAATAATATCAAGTACATGATAAAATCTCTAACTTAATCTTTTTGACATTTTAACAAAAAAAAATTATAAAATAAAAATTAAACCTGAAATCTTTCGATTCACAATATCAATCCCCATCACCAAGCCATCTCTTGAGAATTTTATCTCAAGCTATTCACTATATAGAAAATTATTAGCAATCATTAATCATGATTAAAGTAATTAATGAACCTCGAATATCATAAAATGCTATTATTTCATCACCTAATGGAGATTAAAATGCTAAAATTTTCAAGTAAGATAATTATGTGGGTGATTTAGATAGTTGACTCCTGTTATTAGGTGAGATATATTAATCATTGGAATCTTATGCCATCAAATCTTTGAATTTTAAGTTTTTATAGTGTTTTATTTTCATTTAATGAAACAATAATATATAAATATTATAAATTATGATAATTTTAATTTATACAATATTTGAAGGAATTAAAGTGTATTTGTAACTATTGTATTTTTACTTAATTTAATTTTAAAATATAATAACAATATTTAGATAGTTAGAAGAAATAGTTATAACATATCCGATCCAATAGAGTTCTTATACATATTTGATTATATCAATTTTAGTAATTTTAATTACACGACTATAATGCATTCAACTGTAGCTATAATTATTTTAAGCCTTTTTTCTTATATTTTTATAAATTATTATAAATTAAAAATTATAACAAAATTTTATAAAATATAAATACATTTATACGATTAAATGTACCATAATATGAACCCAATTTTATTAAAAAAATTACCTCAATTTTTAAGACTCTCATTCATCAAAAATCTTCTAAAATAATTAATCAGCTCATGGTCGAGTTAGTTAAAGACTTGGTGGAGACCCTAAGCTCGTAGAATTTCAATAATACTTTTAAATGTAGTATTGATGATTGGTTTTATCTCTAGATTATTTTTGAGATTTTTATATGATATTGTCTCTATTTTCATTTAGTTGTAATATACTAAATAAATTTTTTTTGAAAAAGCTTATAAACAAAATAAAAGGTCTCATGAATCATTCCTCTTTTTAGCGTTTCTACGGTTTCCCATTTTTCAGTTATAGTTCAAAAGGAGAGACCCTGCACTAGCTGTAGCTAGGATCATACAATGATTTGATGGGAGGATAATAATATTAAAAGCCATTAATTTTCAATAAGAAAATTAATTAATGTCCTAGGATACACGGCAAGCTTGAAGAACATTGATTGGCTGTAAAATCTGATAAGACTCTTTTTTGTATTCAGATTGGGATCATAACTCTTAACCAATTAAGTCAAAATTGAATTCAATCTTCAAAAAGTGATTACGACCTAACACCATAATCACAGATTCAAAAGAATCCAATGTCATTTTTCCACCATTAATTCTGTTATTGGTTTGCACATTAATACCTTTTGCCACCTTTTGATGCTTTTAACTTCTATCCCTCTCTTAGTCGGCTAATAAGACTTGAATACCTAAATTTTAAAATTTTACCAATAAGAACATCATTTATTTACTTATAACATATAAGTCATTAAACAAGTGACATAAGTGACTTATAACATATAAGTCATTAAACAAGTCATTAAGATACCCTTTAATATTAAGTTATATATTTTAACGTCATAGCAATCAAGCTCAATAGATAAGAGTAATATAATTGTTTCACTAATGGTAAGGGAGAGAATAAAGACATTGTTACTAAATTCTTTCGTTTAAAGTTACAAAATCTAATATTAAGATGTTCAAAACTCAATATTGTAAGAGATATTATCATTTTAGCATGGAGCCAAGGTCTGACTTGTTAACAAGTGTGTGTGTGTGTATATATATAATTGTAACAAATAAGTCATAATTAACTGCTGTTGAAATGAATGAATCCTTTAGTTTTAAGTTGCATACTCTATCATCGTAACTTGCAAACCCAAATATATAAAGATGATATTTGAATAAGAGGTTAGGGATGGACAATGGATATATTATGTCCTTACTTGTTAAAATATAAAAAATAAGGACTTACATATTATTACCCCATCTCTTGGATATTGCCTTTCTGCCTATCCTTTTCACTAACTACTTTACCAGTTGTATAGCTTGCAAGCAGAGATTATAACTATATGTATAGAAGGAGATATTGACTTGCTAAAATGTCAAGTATTCTTAAACTTTAAACCAAGAAAGCAAGGCCAAAAGGCCAAAGAGAGTTTGGTAAAAATAATATGGAGGTGATTCGATCAAGAAGAGGAGGCAGCAGAGAGATCAGCAGCAATGGCAGCCCGGATAGAGCTAAAGTTTTCATGCAACCAAAGGTTAAACCCATAAAAAAATTTCAAATTGTTTACTACCTCACCAGAAATGGACTCCTTGAACACCCACATTACATGGAAGTTACCCATTTAGCCAATCAACCTCTTCGTTTGAAAGGTAAAACAAGAACACATTCTTAACTATTCGTTTTTGTTTTTCTCATTTGGGTTAATATGTTTTCTTTCACTCCTGTGTAGATGTAATTGATAGACTGATTGTTCTTAGAGGCAAGGGAATGCCTTCACTATATTCTTGGTCTTGTAAAAGGTAATAAATTTTACATTTTTTTAACAATTTTCTGTCATCTTTTGTAATTTATGTGTGTTTTGTTTGTTTGTAATATATACAGGAGCTACAAAAATGGCTATGTGTGGAATGATTTAGCAGAAAATGATGTTATATATCCAGCAGATGGAGCTGAAGTTGTACTTAAAGGTTCTGAATTGGTTGAAAATTGCTCTGGTAATTAATTAATTAAAAATTCCATATTCTCAAATTTAATTAAATTTCAATGTGGTTAATTAAATATTTTACATATTTCTTGCCATTTTTCCAGAAAAATTTGAACAGCTTAATGTAAACTTCCATTCAAAATGGAAACAACTGGCTCCAAATCTACACAAAACGACATATGAAAGTCATCAAAGTGATGTTCAAGAGGAAGAAGAAGAAGAGAAAACTAGCTACACAAGCTCTGCAACTCCTCATTCTCGTTGCTCAAGAGGAGTTTCAACAGACGAATTGGAAGAACAAGAACAACAAAATTACAGAAACCAAGCTCATGATCATCATAATCATAATCATCAGACACCATCTTCACTTCTCTGTCCAGAAAAAACAGATCAAACCAGTAACAGTAACACCACGTCACAACGATTCGAAGATGGTGAAGCATGCGATGAAAACCCATCAGACTCAGCTGCTCCGAGTCGTAATCATTCTGTTCTTCTGCAACTCATTTCCTGCGGAAACCTAGCTGTTTCCAAAGCGAAGAACTTTCCCAGTTTGAATCAAGCTCCTGTAGGCAAGAAGAGTAGCGTTAATGGCGGATTACATAAAGGAGTTCTGTGTAAAAGAGCAGCCAAAGTTGCAGAAGAAGAAGACATGATTAATTACATGTCTGAAAATCCCAGATTTGGAAACTTCCAATCTGAAGAGAAGGAGTATTTCAGTGGAAGCATCGTTGAATCTGCTAGTAAAAAAGAGATTCAGCCAATTCTGAAAAAATCGAATTCGTACAATGAGGAAAGGTCAGTGATTTGGATAATAACATTGGAATCATTGTACTTTTATATTATTTCATATAAGAACATAATTTGTTAAGTCTCTCACAATTTAATTGTGAGTTTGTATTATATTTTTATCTTAACTCTTGAGTTTTTGATAATCATTCTTAAAATAAAATTAAATATTTTATGTCATAAACATTTATCAATCTCAGTACACTTATAATATTTTCATTTTTTTTTTTTAATTTTCATTTCTTTGAATGATGATCAGGAGGTCCTTCAAGGCTGAATTGGGAGAGGCAATCCTGGAAGCAGAGGAAGAAGATCAGAAAAGAAGCAGTTTTAATTTTGGAGTGAAAGGAAAATGCATTCCTCGGAAGAAATCTTCTTCTTCTTCAAAGAAAATCAGAAAAATTAAACACGAATGTAAACATTTTAATTAGTCCAATCATCTCAACCCACTAGTAGTGGAGTTGTTGGGTAATTATTATTATTATTATTATTTACCTTGAATGATTAATAGAAACTGTTTGTTGTGGTTCAGAGTTTTTGTTAGTTTATAATTACTATATACAAAGTGGGATTGTCCATTAAATCGATTTTTCTTTACCGTCTAATTTGATTGCATGCATGATGTATCATATCATATTATTTGTGGATATCCACAATGGGTATTTACAAATATTTAATTATTTTATTTATTTTTATATGTACATTAAAAAAAATTTGTTTTGAGT
The DNA here is from genome assembly GCA_035590515.1 of Trichilia minutiflora. Lineage (NCBI taxonomy): Eukaryota > Viridiplantae > Streptophyta > Magnoliopsida > Sapindales > Meliaceae > Trichilia > Trichilia minutiflora. The sequence goes on from JAVXUL010000020.1 coordinate 2,868,663, forward strand.
CAAATTAATAAAATATTATAAACCTAAGTCACATGAGAATATGTTTATATATTTTTTTAGTTTTATTTTTACTTAAAAAATAATTCATTAAAAAAGTTGCCCAATTAATTACAAGAAAGGCTTACTAGAAGCCCACATTCAGGGTGTCTTACTGGAAAATTTGCTGTGAAAAATTTTTGGTCCAGCTTAAGCTGATTGAAAGTATTAAGCCGTGACTTAATGGGCATAAAAATCAGCACCAATTTATTTATTTATTTATTTTTTGCTAATTATATAAAAATATTTTCACCTTGATATTCACATAATAGTTTAATAAAATTAATTATATATCAAAGTGTTTTGACTTCATGAGAGAGAGATGCACCAATTGATAAACAATATATAATTATTCAAATTGAGAATGAGATTGTCACATGCATAGTTGTTGTTGTTTTATTGTAGATTTCTTCATAATATATATAATTATTAGAATTAATAATACTGTTATAATTATTATTCAGCCAATATTAATTGGCAATACTAGATTCGAAACTTTTGGCCATCAGGATTCGCAACAGTAATACTAAAATAATATAATTAATTATAATCAATCATCTTTTATAATTTTTTATTAAAATATGATAATTATATAAAAAGAATTTATATTTATAATATTATCGTATTAATTAAGAAAAAAATCTATCCTCATTTTAATAATAAAAGAGATGGGGATGAAGGTGAAGACGCCAACCATTTAGCTATTGTATTTGCTATTTTAATTAATATTATTTTTGCTGTTTGTGGTCTGCTTTGGAAATTAAAATTAAAATATTAAAATTATTTCTTCAAACTTTCTCCTCCATTAAGTTAGCTCTTCACACATGCATGCAAGTAACAAGGTCTTAATTAATAATCAAATTTTTAATTTTTTTCTACAATTTCATTGCAATTTTTATCATAATAAAATAATTTAGCGATAAATTTCCTGTATGCGAAGGGGAGTAACAAGTGGATCATGCCGACGACAATTAATGTTCCTATTATAATAAAACAAATAGAGAGAAAGAACTGCGGCAAGAAGTGCTTTTTTCAAAAGCTCTTTGCATGTGCATATGCCATAAGCACTTCTAATAAATATATGGAAGCAAAGTGATCTGTTCACATATATCAAATCCTTCATTTTTCGTTCATTCTTTTCCCATGGCTAAATTGTTGTTGTTCTTCGCACTTCTGCTGCTGGCGACGGTGGTTGTTAATGTTTACGCCAACCCTTTCCACATCCAAGGCCGCGTTTACTGCGACACTTGCCGTTGTGGATTTGAGACCTCCGCCTCCACTTATATTTCCGGTAATCAAATCTCTATTGTTTTGTTTAATTCTTTAGGGTATTTTTAAGAGACTACTGTCATTTCCTTGTAACTTTTCTGTCAGGCGCTCGTGTCGGAATCGAGTGTAAAGATAGGAACAATCTGCAGCTAAAATACTACAAGGATGGTATCACAGACTCAACAGGAGCATTCAACATCATTGTAGAAGAGGACCACCAGGATCAAATGTGTTCCACCAAGCTCATCGACAGCCCATTGCCGGACTGCAGAACCGCCGATCCCGGACGTGAACGTTCTCATATTATTCTCACACGTTCCAATGGCGCCGTTTCCAATATCCACTACGCAAACGCCTTGGGATTTTTGAAGGATAAGCCCCTGGCTCTCTGCAAGGAGCTGCTCAAGCAGTACTTGCCCCAGGACGAATATGCCCTGTAGGAGAAAAGAAGATTAAGAAGTTAATTAATTAATTAGGTTTTAAGTTAATTATAATTATGGTTTTATGTTTAACTATAAACTATCATTTGTCTTTGATGATGGTTTTAATTAGTATGTGTTGAGGGGTACTATGCTTTTATTTGTTTTAATTATATGTAGATTGTTTATGTAACTTGTAATCTTGGCTTAATTATAAATAATATTTTTCCTTGCCAGATTTTATTTTATTTTAAAAATCCAACAAAAATAAAATAAAAATAAGGCTTGATTCGTATAAATGGTAACTCTCTTTTAATCGTTTTACATTTCGATAGGAGAGAGAGAGAGAGAGGTGACGATATTAAGATTTTATGATGAGTTCTCTTAAAACCCACAACTCATAATTTTTCGTTAATTTTTCATTTCATGTGCAGCAAAATTTTAAAATCCTAAAAAATTATTATACTTCTAATC
>JAVXUL010000020.1:2870960-2906368 GCA_035590515.1 Trichilia minutiflora
GAAAACATTTTAACTTCCCTTAAAAAGAAAACAGGAATTCTTTAAGAGAGAGAGAGAGAGAGAGAGAGAGAGAGAGAGAGAGAGAGAGAGAGAGAACGAGACAAAACAGGGATTGCTTGCAATCACATACAAAATTGCATTAGGGAAGCTACATTAATGAAGAAACAAGGGAGGATGAAAAGTATAAGGAATCCAGCAAGTGGTATGCAGTGTCTCTCTATTACATGATAGGCGACACGACGAGACGACATCACTAGAATACAAAGAACTCCGCCATCTATGCACCAGATACGAGGTCTCAGCCTGTGTCTCTGTTTCTGCTTCGGTATCCGTAAGTTCTTATATGTTTCTGAATTAGGATAGATCTTGCTCATATTATAATGCTGAAGTCCACCCAACCAAACATTTAAATGACCAAATTAATCTAACCACCATGGCCAACTAACCAATTGAAGTCGAGCTTGTTGGGGTTTGAGTTCTGGTAATTGTCAGAACTTCATCTCCATTTTCTTTGAAACTTAACTTAGACGTAGTATATAGAAGTAGATCTTTAAGATAGAATAATATGTAACATAAGAAAAAATTAACGGCCATATTATATGAATATTACTTAACGCCAAAAGATAATTTTGTTTACTTAGTAAGATTAAAGCTGTCCACTTAGTCCGCTCCTAGAGTGATGCAAGACAACCTAACTCTCTCAAAATTGAGGGAGATGATTCAAATTTGGTGTAAATTATGAGTTACAGATTTTTTTCAAATAATATATTATGAAAATTACACTACTCGGTATAATAATAACAACATAATAAAATTATTTACAATCATTAATCATGATTAAAGTAGTTAATGGACCCCGAATAACATAAAATGCAATTATTTCATCACCTGATGGAGATTAAACTGCTAAAATCTTTCCACTAAAAACTTTTTAAATGTAATAATTTTGATATACTAAATTTTTTTATTGTTCTTGGTAATTGTGATCAAGAGTTTTTTATGCAAATTTTTGTATTGTATAATTAATATTTTTTATTTATATTTTAATTGTTATTTGTTTAATATGTTTATTATAAAAAATTTAGATCACGACTAAAACATTCAATAATTTTAAGTGAGATAATTACGTGGGTGATTTAATTTATAGATTTTAATAAATTTTTTCCATGGCTATCAAATAGTCTAATAGTTGACTCTTGTTATTAAGTGAGATATTAATCATTGGAATCTTATTGGGTTCATATCTTCGAATTTTATGTAATAATTATGTTTTTTTTTTTCAGTTAGTAAAACAGTAATATATGAATATTATAATAATTATATTATTATGTTTTATGATATTTATAAATTATAATAATTTTAATTTATACAACATTTGAACGAACTAGAGTGTATTTGTAACTATTGTATTTCTATTTGGTTTAACTTAAAAATATAATAACAATATTCAGATAATTATAACATATCGGATGATCCAACAGAGTTCTTGTAGATATTTGATTCTATAAATTTTAGTAATTTTACTTGCATGATTTACTATTTCAAGCCTTCTATTATAATTTCTAAATTTTTATTATATTTTTATAAGTTATTAAAAATTAAAAATCATACAAAAATTTTACAAAATATAATTGAATGTACCATTATATGGATTCAATTTTATTAAATAAATTTTTACCCAAATTTTCAAAATTATCATTTATCAAAAGTCCTATAAAATAACTAACTAGCTCGCAACTGTGAACTGATTTGAGACTTAAACCTCTAAAAAGATATTCCAAATTATATTTTTAAATGTGATGTTAATAATATTATATTTATTTTGTATAATATAAGTTTTTATTTTTTTTACATAAAAATCTTCTATATTCAGTTATTATCGTGGAATCTAGTCGAATACATGACTAATGTATTCTTTGAGAGTTAAATTTCATGGATCATCTAACAGTCATCTTAAGTCATAAAATACGTACATAAAAACTATACTCAATGATCCGATATCTCCTATAATTTATTATATGATAATTTTTTTAATATTTTATGATAAAATTTTTTTTGTGTTTTGAAATTTATGATAATTATTTTCCAGAACTTATCATATCTTTTTGTTAAAGGATCAAAAATAATTATTTATCACAAAAATTCTTTTAAAATTTAAAAGTGATGACAATTACCCTTCTGAAATCTATTCTATTCCTAAAAGGGTCAAAGAATTGAAATAAATTTTATAATTTATTAGAGCACTTTATTATCTATTCACCTCAACAAGAATATAATAGTAATTGCATAATTTATTATTAAAAGTATAATAATAGTTTTATTATAAAATAAGATAATAATAATATTTTAAAAGAGAATTTGTTATAATTTTTAAATTTTAAAAAAATATATTATAAAAAAATAAAATAAAAATATCTGTCATATTATCTGTCGTTCTCCCGAAAAAGGAAAAGGAAAAACTGAAAGAAAAAGAATTTCTAGGGCATATGAATCTTTCCTCTTTCTTGCATTTCTAGGGCTTTCCATTTTTCTCCAGTAGTTCAAAACGCAGAGACTCTACACTCTTTATGGCTACGATCATGTGATGATTTGATGTCATTTATTTTCAATAAGAAAATTAATTAATGTCCTAGGATATAGAGCAAGCTTGGAGAACACAGATTGGTTATGAAATCTGATAAAATCTCGTTTTTTGCCTTCAGTTTGGGATCAGAGCTCAACACATAAGTCAAAATTAAATTCAATCTCCAAAAAAGTGACATCGACTTAACACCAAACACATTCTCTCTCTTTACACATTAACCACAAATTCGAAAGAATCCAAAGTCATTTTCCACCATTAATTCTGTTATTGATTTGCCCGTAAATACCTTTTGCTACCTTTTCATGCCTTTATCTTCTATCCTTTTCTTGATGGGTTAATAAGATTTGATCATTTGAATATCTATATTTTAAATTTTTACAAATAAGAACATCATTTATTTACTCATAGCATATTAGTCATTAAACAAGTGACAAAAGTCAAATACCCTTTAAAATTACCCTCTATATTTTAATATTATAGCAATCAAGTTCACTAATGGTAACGGGAGAATAAAAACATTGTTTATCTATGTATAACAAATAGATTGTCAACATTATAGTATGATGATAAGGACTTATAAATTACACTTATCTTTGTATTTATTTTAAATTTAAAGTCTTATGATTTTTTTTATTAAATACTTAGAAGATTAAGTCATGAGTTTTAATTGAATTTCTTCTTTTATCTTATTTGAAGTTAAGTAGATTATAATTTCTCATGTATATATAAAAAAAATAGATTGTTATAATTATTAAAGTAAATAATTTTTTTGAATAATTTAAAGTTTCTAAACTTCCTCCTGATCAATGAGTTTTATCCAAATAATTTTATCAATTGTACAAAATAAGTCCCTAACTCCCGTTGAAATGAATGAATCCTTTAGTTTTTAAGTTGCATACTCTAACATTGTAACAGCAAAACCCAATATATAAAGACGATATAGTCATTTGAATAAGAGGCTAGGGAGTAGGGATGGACTTAATAGAATTTGAGGGACATAGTATGTCCTGACTTGTAAAAATATAAGAAAATAAGGACTTACATATTATTACCCCATCTCTCGGATATATTATATTTGGCCTTTTTGCCGTTCCTTTTCACCAAGTACTAACTTTACTAGTTGCACAGTTAACAAACAGAGATTGTACGTACAAAAGGAGATATTGGCTTGCTAAAGTGCCAAGTATTTTACTATTTTTCAACTTCAAACCAAGTAAGCAAAGTCAAGCGGCCAAAGAGAATTGCTATTTGTTAATATTATGGAGGTAATCCGATCAAGAAGAGGAGGAGGCAACAGAGAAATCATCAGCAACAGCAGCCCAGATAGAGCCAAAGTTTTCACGCAACCAAAAGTTAAACCCATAAAAAAAGTTCAAATTGTTTACTATCTCACCAGAAATGGACTCCTTGAACACCCACATTATATGGAAGTTACCCATTTGGCCAATCAACCTCTTCGTTTGAAAGGTAAAACAAAAACAAAAATACGTTCATATTTGTTATTGTTTTCTCACTTGTGTTAATTTGTTTTCTTTCTCGCTTTTGTGTAGATGTAATTAATAGACTAATTGTTCTAAGAGGAAAGGGAATGCCTTCACTATATTCTTGGTCTTGCAAAAGGTAACAAATCTTACATTTTTTTAATTTTTTGGCCATTTTTTGTTATTTATATATGTTTTTTTGTAATATATACAGGAGCTACAAAAATGGTTATGTGTGGAATGATTTAGCAGAAAATGATGTTATCTATCCAGCAGAAGGAGCTGAAGTTGTACTCAAAGGTTCTGAATTGGTTGAAAATTGCTCTGGTAATTAATGAATGAATGAATGAATTATACCCACATTTTCAAATTTAATTTAATTTCAATATGGTTAATTAATACTTTACATTTTTCTTTCCATTTGCAGAAAAATTTCAACATCTTACTGTAAACCTCCATTCAAAACGCAAGCCACTGACTCCAAATCTACAGAAAACGACATATGAACATCATCAAAGTGATGATCAAGAGGAAGAAGAAGAATATGAAGAAGAAGAGAAAACAAGTTATACTAGCTCTACAACTTCTCATTCTCGTTGCTCAAGAGGAGTTTCAACAGACGAATTGGAAGAACAAGAACAACAAAATAACAAAAACCAAACGCATGATCATCATCATCATCATCAGACACCATCTTCACTTCTTTGTCAAGAAAAACCAGAACAAACCAGTAACAGTAACAATATTTCCAAACGATTCGAAGATAGTGATTCCGGCGATGAAAAACCATCTGACTCAGTGCCAACGAGTCGTAATAATTCTGTTCTTCTACAACTCATTTCTTGCGGAAACCTAGCTGTTTCCAAAGTGAAGAACGTTCCTAGTTTGAAGCAAGCTGCTGCAGGGAAGAGGAGCAGCGTTAATGGCGGATTACACAAGGGAGTTCTGTGTAAAAGTGCAGCGAAAGTTACTGAAGAAGAAGACATGATCAATTACATGTCTGAAAATCCCAGATTTGGAAACTTCCAATCTGAAGAGAAGGAGTATTTTAGCGGAAGCATCGTTGAATCTGCGAGTAAAGAGGAGATTCAACCAGTTCTGAAGAAATCGAATTCGTACAAGGAAGAAAGGTCAGTGATTTGAATAATAACATTGGAGTCCTATACTTTTGTACTATTACAAGTAAGAACATACATTGTTCATATATATGACATAAGTCCATGGCCATTATCAAAATTATTAAAGCTTAGTATCTATTTACATGCTTCTATTTTTTTTATTTTCATTTTTTGAATGATGATCAGGAGGTCCTTCATGGCTGAATTGGGAGAGGTAATCCTGGAAGGAGAGGAAGAAGATCAGAAAAGAAGCAGTTTCAATTTTGGAGTGAAAGGAAAATGCTTTCCTCGGAAGAAATCTTCCCCTTCTTCTTCTTCAAAGAAAATCAGAAACATTAAGTGAATGTAAACATTTTAATTAATCCAATCAGATCAGTCTATCACTGGTAGTGGGGTTGTTGGCTTGTAGTAATTAAAATATTAAATAGGAGTAGTTACTGTTCTTTTTTTTCCTTTTTTCTTTTTTCTTTTACCTTAAATGATTAATAGAACTGTTTGTTGTGGTGGAAAGTTGGTAGTTTATAATGCATATATTCAAAGTGGGATTGTTCATGAAATTGATCATTCTATACCGTCTGATTTGATTGCATGCATGATGCATCATATCATATGGTCTAATATTTTAATTGTAGATTTCTTCACAATTGATAAACAATTAATAATTATGCAAATTAAGAATGAGTTTGTCACGTGCTTTATTCCCCTTTCAATTGTAGATTTCTTCACAACATATATAACCAGATGAATTAATAATATAATTATAATTATTATTCGGCCAATATTGCTTTGCTTCACTAGATTCGAGGCTTTAGCCCTCAGGATTCACAACACTAATATTACTGAATTAACGGACGAAGACACCAACCTCTTTGTGACTGTCTATTGTGTTACGCCCCTTTAATTAATATTTTTGCCGTTTGTGGATTTGCTTAGGAAATTAAAACTTAAATACTAAAATGATTTTCTTAATATTTTTATAGTAAATTTTTTTTCCAGTGATTCTTTTTACACATCGCAAAGGTTTTTTTACATAAATGTAATGTTATCATTTGTTATTTTTTTTATCTTTTAACGCTATCTATTTTTGCTTAATCTCTGTTTTTCACGCAACAACAGTTTTATTTATTTAATTTTTTCCATTCCAAATGAATATCTATAGTTAAAATAAATTGGCAGTATCTAAACTGACTTTTAGTACCCAAATACATTAGCACCGAATTCTGATCTTAATTGTAAATTTAGTGAAAAAAAAATCTTTGAAGTTTGAAGTAACTTGTGAATGAAAGACTGATGAAGACTTATTCCAAAACCATTTTTAATTAAATGTTTCTTAAGCAACACTTTTTAAGATTCTACTTTCTATCATAAAATATTTAATGATAAATTTCCCGTATGTGAAGGGCCGTAACAAGTGGATCATATTCATGCCGACCACAATTATTGTTCCTATTATAATTAATCAAATAGAGAGAAAGAATTAACGAAGAATATTTTTATATTAATCTAATTTAAATTAATCTAAATTGATAAATTTTATTATTTGGATCAGTTTAAAAAAATTTTAAATTAGTTTACAGATTGATGTTATTAAACTGTAATTCTTAATTTAAATTCTGGATTAAATCAATTCTAAAGTGAAATCACAAATTAAATTATTTAATATTATTTTATAAAAATTATTATTATTATTATTTATTTATCATCTTAAATTATATATAATTGTCTTTATCTTTTCTATGTAATAACAATTAATAAAGAAAAATTATTCGTGAAATAGTTAAAAACAAAAAAATACTCGTACAACTCTCTATTAAATATATAATAATCAATAATTATATCTTTAATTTTATAATATATTTTAAATTATAAATTTAAATTACTTTAAATGTAATTTGTGATTTGGATTTGATTAATTTATAATATTTTAATAGATTATATTAAATTGACTTAATTTAAAATCGTAATATGCAAATGGGTTTAAAATAAAAATTCCAATGGATCCAAATTACATGAATCCACCCCTAAAAATAACTACGGCAAAAAATGTTTTTTTTTTTTTCAAAAGCTATTTGCATCTGCATGTGCATGTTTCATAAGCACTTCTAATAAATATATAGAAGGTGGGCTGCTCTCATATATTACTCCTTGCTTAATTTTGCTTCTTTCTTCTTCTCCAATGGCTAAATTGCTGGTGTTCTTTGTAGTGCATCTGTTGCCGGCGACGGTGGTTGTTAATGCTTACGGCAACCCTTTCCTCATCCACGTCCGTGTCTACTGTGACACTTTCCTTTGTGGATTTGAGACCTCTGCCTCTACTTACATTTCGGGTAATTAAATCTCTATCGTTTTGTCCTTTGTTTAATTATTTAGTGTACATATATTCGAGAACATCTCATTTCTACTTAATTTTGAGCATGATCGTGTCGTAAATAAAAGTGTTCGCCAAACACGTCATTATTTATCATTCATTATTTTATTTCATCGAACACTAATTATAAATTTATAGTACACAATACCTTAATTTTAAACACATCATATCATAAATAAAATATTATTGTGACATCTAATACTAGTTTTATCCCACAATAATAGTCGACTCCAAGCCTATAACAATTCAATCCCAAAAATATTCATATAAATTTATTTTAAATGGTATAAAATGAGGCACAAGATCATCACTCATTCTCTCTATCTCTTATATTTTAGACCTCGGTAGAGCTGGATGCAATCAGTTTAAAGTTACAATGCCTCAATCTCACAGCAAATCACTTACTTTAAACTTTATTACCACTTAAATATTATTGATGTGAAATTTTGTATGGCTATTGAACAGGCAGAACTATTAATCTATAAAAAAAATTTATTATACTACTTTAAGGGCGTAGAGTCTGACTAACACAAGGTTATGACTCATCATGAGTCTCCTTCCACGTGAAATTTAGAATTTTATTCATTGGTGATGAGAATTGAGTTAGAGACTTATCAACCAAAATTTCAATCAATATGAGTCATTTTGAAACTTTAATCGATAAATCCTTAGTTCAATTTATTGGTGATCCTAAATTTCACGTAAGGAAGACGATTCATAATAGGTTTAAATCAGTCTAACAAATTCGTAACAGTCTAAAAACTTCTAAATCAGTCTAACAATTTCTTTTAACAGTCTAATAAATCTGGATATGTGTCCATACGAAATTCTACGCCAACATATATATTCTCATTCTAAACACAATTTTATCACTTACTCTCTCACTTATACTTTTCCTGTCAGGCGCTCGGGTGAGAATTGACTGCAAAGATAGGAACAATCTACAGCTAAAATACTACAAAGGATGGTACCACAGACTCAGCAGGAGCATTTAAAATCACAGTAGAAGACGACCATCAGGATCAAATCTGCTATGCCAGGCTCATAGACAGCCCATTGCCGGACTGCAGATCCGCCGATCCCGGACATGAACGTTCTCATTCATTCTCACACGCTCTAACGGCGCCGTTTCCAATATCCACTACGCCAACGCCTTGTGATTTTTGAAGGATAAGCCGCTTGCTCTCTGCAAGGAGCTGCTCAAGCAGTACTTGCCCCAGGATGAATATGTTCTGTAGGAGAAAAGAAGATTAAGAAGTTAACTAATAAATTAATTAATTAGTTTTTAAGTTAATGGTAATTATGGTTTTATGTTTGATTATATGCTACCATTTGTCTTTGATGATGGTGTTAATTAATTATATATATATAACGAGGAATACTACAATTTATTTAATTATATGTAGTTTGGTTATATCACTTATAATTGTGCATGGCTTAATTAATTATAATTAGTCTTTTCTTTGCAAGATTTTATTTTATTTTTGTTGGGTTTTTATAAGATAAATTTTTATTTTGAAAATAATTAAAATAAAATAAAGTTTGATTATATAAATGGTAATTCTCGGTTTCTAAATTAGAAAAATATAAAAAAAAAATCAGGTGATGATATTAAATATTTTATGATGCATTTCATTGTTTTCACCAATTTCTTTAAAGTAGTATGAAAGATTTGCAGCTTAAATTAACTTTTCTACAATAATTTTATTTATTACTTCAATTTTAATGAAAACTAATATTTTTTCCTTAAAATATTTATGTTAAAAAATAATATTTTTTTCACAAGTAAATAAGATATTCTCTAAATTTATAAAAAAAATATTCTATTTTGATATCAGAGTAATAACAATTTATGAAAATAAGGTTGACTTATAAGTTCTGCAAATGATTTTTTTTCCCAGTAATTCATAATTTTTCGTTAATTTTTCACGTGCAACAAAATTTTAAAATCTTAAAAATGTTATAATAATTTAATAAATTAAATAAAAGATCTTTGACAGAAACGACGTCGTATTCGAGGACGTATAGCCCTTGCCCTTGAAGAAACAAATTCCGCCACCTCCTCTGAGACTTTTCCCCGCTAAATTTGCTACAAAATTCCCAACCTTCTCTATTTCTTGAGACCTTCTAATTTCCTTCCCCATAAATTAATAAAAAATAATAAATCTTTTATTGTAATATTCTTAGTTTCCCGGAACACCTTCCTTTTTTCCATCCATCCATTATTCTTTTTTTCAGAAAAACAACAACTTTTGACCACCTACCGCTTTTTCGAAGTTCTGCTGAACAAATCTCAAAAGCTTTCGCTTCTTCTCCTCGCTTCTGCAAGACCCTTTTGATATCACTGTGAGTTTCACCTTCACTTTTTGGGAAGCTTTTATTTTTATTTTTATTTTTTTCATTCTCCGTGGTGTTTGATTATATCCAGTTGTGTTTGTTTGATCAAATTTTTGTTTTTGCAAAGTGGGTGCCTTTGTTTTTTTCTTTTTTCCTTTGTTTTTTGTTGATTTGTATTGTGTTTTTTAGTTTGATTATGGGTTTTTTCTTTTAGTGAAAAAAAAAAGGAATTTTAGTTTAAGTGCTTATGTTAATTAGTGGAATTTTAGTTTATGTGCCTATGATAATTACCTCTTTATCATGTGTATAATTTGAAGAAATATGTGAAATTAGTTTTTAGTTATTAGCTCTTAGATTGAATTTTTAATTTTAATTGTGAAGAAGAAAGATGCTAACTGATGATTAGAATGTAAAATTATGTTTATTGAAGATTAGAGTTTACAATTTGAGAATTAGTAATCTTATAAAATGATTATTGAAGGAAAAAAAAAACAATTTTTGGACATATGAGATATGATCACTTAGTTATTCTTCTGAGCTATTATCTTATTTGTTTTGTTGTTAAAATGTAATAATTTTTTTTCAAGAAAAAATATTATTACCTGCATCTTGTTAACTATGGCAATTTATATTCTATTGCCATCGGATTGCCAGAATGGCTGCTGCTGTTTTGAGCAAATCAGTTGGGACCATTAGTCTCCGATACTGTGACAACAGTTCTTCTTCTAGCATTTGGAAACCGTTGTCAAGGTCTATGTCAAAGGGTTTCGATATTGATGTTAGATTGTTTCGAAAAGGAAGTTGTAGCTCTGGCCATTGTAAATTGCGTCTAGTTCGGGCATCAACTTCTAAAGCTCTTGTGATGGATTCGGTTTCGTGTAGCTCAGACAGTACTGTTGACAACAATGAGAAGCCACCAAGTGAGTTTGTTTGATTCTAAGCCAAGTTTCATTGTTTACTTTCCGGTGATCTTATTGTATTGAGATTTAAATTTCAGTAGTGGGGAATGAGTTTGGCCTAAAATATTCGATAGTTCAGGCTGGTTTTAAAATGTTTCTGTTTTTGTTGCTACTAATTATTGGTTCCCTGATTTTGATTCAGTTGAATCTGCTTTGATATTGATTCGACATGGTCAATCATTGTGGAATGAGAAGAATTTATTCACTGGTTGTGTTGATGTGCCTTTAACCAAGAAAGGCATCGATGAAGCAATTGAAGCTGGTATGAGAATTCGTAACATACCTATAGACGTGATTTATACATCCACTTTGATTCGTGCGCAGATGACTGCCATGCTTGCCATGACTCAACACCGCAACAAAAAGGTGTCACAAATCATGTTCAAAATATGCATTGAGATAATCTTCACTTATTGTTTTTTGAGAAAACAGAGAGCATGTGTTTGGATATCGTTGACTAGCTCTCATACTGCAAGTCAGACGCTTGCAGCATTTCACAGATTTCGTAGTCTTGTCTATTACTGATGAACAGGTGTCAGATTTGATTTTTTCTCTTTCAACTTCCTACTATATTTGTTTAAATTATGTATACTTTTCAGGTGCCTATCATTAAGCATAATGAGAGTGAACAAGCAAAAGCATGGAGTCAAATTTATAGCAAAGAAACCAAGAAGCAATCTGTTCCGGTTACACCAGCTTGGCAATTGAATGAAAGAATGTATGTAAACTTCTTATGTTTGTTCTATACTTTTGCTTACGCATAGTCTTTCTTTAAAAGTTTGACCAGGATGGACGTATAAATAGTTTTCTTATACAGGTATGGGGAGTTGCAGGGTCTTAATAAACAGGAAACAGCTGAAAGATATGGAAAGGAGCTCGTGCACGAATGGCGTCGTAGTTTTGATATTCCTCCCCCCAGTGGTGAGAGCTTGGAAATGTGCTCTAAACGAGCTGTTGCGTATTTTAGAGAACATGTAAGCACATCAAATCCAATGCTTACGAATAGCTGAAAGTATACCAAAGGTATCTAAATTGAGAGCAAATATGTTGCAGATTGAACTCCAACTTCAATCTGGAAAGCACGTAATGGTTGCTGCTCACGGGAATTCGCTAAGGTCTATAATCATGTATCTTGACAAATTAACTTCTCAGGAGGTAGCAACTATTAACCTTGTTTGTTGTCTATACTCTGCTTTATATTTTTTGTAATGGATAAATTTGTTTCTATGTTTCGTGAACAGGTTATTAACTTGGAGTTATCAACTGGGATACCGTTGCTGTACATATATAAAGAGGGGAATTTTATAAAGAGGGGAAGTCCTGTAGGGCCTACAGAAGCTAGCATTTATGCTTATACTGAGGTATGAAATCTGACTTTTATACTGTCGCATAACTCAAACTATCATTCAAGTGCTTGCCAACTTTTTGTTTATAATATTCTTCTACTATGATATAATGAAGTGAATGAGTAAAAATAAAAGGATTTTTCTTAAATCTTAAGTGAGTTATTCAGTTATGTTACGCAATGAACTTGGATAACATATCTTATGTTAAAAAGGTTGATAAAAAATTTAATATTATGCATCAAGTGATTCTGTTTGTAGCCATTCTCTCCAAGTATTTTGGTCAATATCTGATTTTCGAGACCATATATTCACCCACAAAAAACAAAATAAAAATTATATTTTAGCCCTGCTATATAGTTCGTCCTGAGTTCTCTATAAATCTCTGAGATCTTCTCTGTCTATGGCTACAATTTGGGTGAATATCATGTATGCGTGGAGATTTCGCTTTACCAGTTCAATTAATAGCACAAGCAGCATATAAACAAGCCTTAATGTATTATCATAATTGTAATACTGTGCACTGGATTTCGTTAAATAATGTGATTTGCTTTTCTGCTTATGGTAATATAATCACAAGGTTATTCCAATGCTCAGCAGTTTTCATTAATAAATTTAGTGCTCAATATGTTATTCAGAGCAAAATTACTTCTCCCAAGTGAAGTGATCATGTCTTACCAGTCTGAATATTCTTGATATCTTATTAATCATGTGATGCGAGTTAATCAGAAACAAATTTAAAACCTGTTCATCCATCAAAAAACTTTAGTTAACATTTTTACCTTTCGTTTTATTTTCTATATGCAGAGTCTAGCTCTTTACAGGCAAAAACTGGACGAAATGTTGTCGTGAAGGTCTTCAAAACCAGGTAAGCTCCATTCTCATTTGCATAAAGGACTGGATATTAACAAACTCAACGTATTAAGCTCATGGATATCATCTTGCTTTGTAGGCAACAACCTACTTTCAGTCTTCATTATTTATTGTCCATTTTCACTGGTTATTAGGCATTCAAAGAAAGCACTTTTGTGAAAAGCAAGTTCTTTTGCCATATTTCTGTCCAGCTCTTCACTTACATCCAAAACGATCAAGAAGTTATGTGAGTTACCCATATGCAGTTTCTAGTTTTTGGTAGGACTGCAATCTGGCTACTTAGAGAAACTTATTGTATGATAAAAACATATAGAAACCAGAAATAATTAAAGAGAAAAACAAAGAACACGTTGTACCATGGTGAGTTTGTGAATGGGGGAATTCCAAATTCCCCCCTAACATTTGCCCAAAAAACAATCACCCCCTTCCCCTCCTTGTTGGCAAAATCTAAGCCATCAATTACAAAAAATGAATGGATGGGATTTTGCCAACAAGGAGGGGAGGGGGGTGATTGTTTTTTGGGCAAACATAAGGGGGGAATTTGGAATTGCCCCGAAAAATATTTATGTTTTTATTAATAAATTTATTGGAATTGTTTTATATATGTATGTATTAAATTATAGATTTTATTATGAGGCTAGTCATTGATGGCTTGAGATTGCTTTTGATCAAAGTAATTATCGAGAATGGATGGCCAGGCCTAATGATTTTGATATAGATAACAGGCTACAGTTTTAAATAGACGAAATATTTTCAAAAATATTTAATTAAACTATTTTATTATAAACCTTTTTCCTATACTTTTTCATATTTGTTTTATATATTATATCCACTCACTTAGTGTACTTTAGTATACACACTCTTTTTTCTACTAACAGGTGAACTCAAGCTTAGTTGAGGCATTAGAAATGTAGTGATAGTGTCATGATAATGCACTCATCTATAGTTCTGAACTCGACTCACATCTTCTTTCTTAGAGTCCACTAAGAGGATTTATAAAGTTTATTTTTACTTTTTTGTTATAGGATTTGTAATTGTATTTGTTTGTACTTGATTATGTAAAAGAGAGATATTATCACTTTATGGTTTTAAATTATCATATAACTGATGTATAGATTTTATTATGAAAAATGATTGAGACATCATAGAGAGATTATTTAAAATAATATAATATCAAATATTTTTTTAGATTAATGATGATATATGTTTTGAATTGATATAAATGACATTGATTTAAGATGTTTTTGGATATTATAAAAGTGTTTGATATTTGATTGTTATTAAAAGGAGTTTAGAGTTTGGATGATTTGTATTAGGAGTGTTTTAAATGTTTCTATAAAAAAAAAGGTACCATACTAGCCTTACAGGTTCTTGGTACGTGTTTTAGATATAATGAGTGCATAACAAGAATTTGTAGCGATTGTCATGTGTGGTCTTTATGATCAGGGGTATGATAAAAATTATTTATGAGGCAAATAATTTTGAATAAATCAAGCAACAAGATTGCTTGTAAGAAATAGTTATCATATGAATAGTAATCTGACTTAAAATAGTAATTGCATACTTGTGTAACAAGCAATGCATATTACATAAGCAAATATCACTTATATGACAAGTGAGGTTAAAATATGTGTTTAGGGTGATATATTATGCCTAACACTAGTTATGTATTTATGCACTTATGTATGAGGTATACATGTGTATGTTATAAATTTCTAGTATACCATGTTTCCTAAAACATGAAAATAAGTTTATATGCCAATGGATTTAAGAAATGATTGACTGCAGACATTTAAAAGCATGTAAAAATTACCTATATACTTGTTAACCTTGCTACGTACCCATGTTTCAACTTTTTGAGACCTGAGAGCACCAAATTAGGTCCTCCTTTATCAAGTGATGCCCTTGGCTTCTTATCTTCCCTTTTGGCTTTGTTAGAATTAATAAAAATACTTTGATTAATTCTAAGTTTTCTAACAAAATCCTAGACTTTCTAACACTTAGAAACTTGTTTTCAATACTTGAATTGACCTTATATCAAGCTTAATCACTTCACAAGGATCTCAAAACACTTTTCTTTTTATCAAAATGATCAAAAATTGATAATCTGTTGCATGGAGAAGGTGGCTAGAACAATAAAAGCAAAATAGTTAAATTGTATTTGTTTTTGTGGTTAGAACAATAAAAACAAAATAGTCAAATTGTATTTGTTTTTTCCTTTTGTTAAAATGAAATTAAAATATAATTTTCATATATATATATATTCTAATTTAATTAACATTTAATTAAATTAAATATATGAAATTTATATTGCCAAATGTGTGGATAAAATTCATACACATCACATGTGTACCCATCATCCATTTATAAACTAGATGGAAGGCTATAATTTTGTCATTTGTCAACATTTCGTTTGCTAGGATGAAATTGTTAATATACATCACTCATATCATAATCAAGCTTAAGTTAATCAATCAAATTGCCTTAACTTAATATATTAAAGTAATACATAAATAAATAGAAAAAATCGAGTCAATTGTGGACAAGAATCAATAGGTTCATCGTAAAATCAATAGTAGACAATATAACCTAATTAAACTTCTTTAATTCCTTTTATATTCTAAATTAAACTCTTTAATTTCTTTTATTTAATTAATCTTTAATAAGATTAATTAACTATGTCTGTAGAATAATATTGACACTTATTCATGCAATACGAGCCTCTCATTACGATGAAGTACAAAGCTTCAATAATAAACCTTTCTGCTATAAATTATAGTATAATTTAATCTTTTTGTCAAACAATTCTTTGATTGGATTAGGGATATGCTATTTTCGTCAAATCCTTTTAGATCCAATGCTATAGATAATAAATAACAGATAATGACTCTATTGTGTATAATCATTGAAAACACATTTCTTAATCGCATATAATATACAACCCTAAACGAAAACTCGTCCTACTTACTGCTCCATTATTTAATTTAAATATATATCCTGAAGTAGATTTGCTATTATCTTTATCTGACTGAAAACTTGAGTCAGTGTAACTCTTAAGTACTAGGTAATGTTCTCCGTATGCTTGAAACAATTCTTTAGTTCTTATTAAGTACTTCAGAATTATTTTTAGGCTTTAAAATAACTCTTACCCGGATTAGTCCTATACTTGCTTGTAACAGTTAAAGTATAAGCCACATCTGACCTTATATATAGCATAAAATACATGATAGAATCAATTGTTACAGTATGTGGTATCCTACTCATATACTCTCTCTGATTGTGTTTTAGGAGACATTTTCTTAGACAAAATAACTCCCGTAGAGAGAGTAACTCTATGACACATTGATATATATATCCTCTCTTAGAGTTTTTTATACTAAATCTCTTTAACACTTTATCTATGTACGTAGATTGGGATAACCCTATTATTTTATTAGATCTATCATGATATACTTTTATATGTAATATGTAGGATGCTTATCCCAAGTATTTTATAGAGAAATTAGATAACAATAAGATTTTTACTGATTGTAACATTCCTACATCATTCCTAATGAGTAGTATGTCACCTACATATAAAACTAGGATTATCACTTTGCTCCCACTAACCTTCTTGTAAACATATGGATCATTAGGGTTTTTGATAAAATCAAACCCTTTGATTATCTTATCAAAACGTATGTTCCATAGTTGAGAAGCTTGCTTAAGTTTATAAATTGACTTTTGTACCTTGTATACTTTGTTAGTCGTTTCAGCAAATATAAAATCCTCAAGCTATGTCATGTACACATCTTTTTCTAAATAACCATTAAGCAAGAAAGTTTTAACATCCATTTGTCATATCTTATAACCATAATATGCAGTTATAATAAGTAAAATCCGAATGAATTTAAACATGACTACCGGTGAAAATATTTCATCAAAGCCAGTTTCTTATTTTTGACGAAAACCTTTTACTACCAGCCTTGCTTTATAAGTCTTTACTTATCTAATAGCTCCAGTCTTTCTTTTAAAGATTCACTTACACTCAATATATATAATACCTTTAGGTAGATCAATCAAAGTCCATACTTGACTAGAGTATATAGAGTCCATCTCGAATTTCGTGGCCTCAAGCCACTTTCCTGAGTTGATACTAGTTATTGTCTCACTGTAAGTCATAGATTTTACATCAGCGATGAGAAACATCTTAGATCTACTTTCACAATGATATCCAATATATCTATCAAGTGTGTTGGTTTCTAATGGGCTAAAATATGTATAAAGGTAAATTTTCTTCCTTAGAAACAAATCCTAAAACTATGCAATTCAATGAACTACTTCAGGGTGCCAAATGAGGGTTTAGAGAGCTTACCTAGGTTTCATTTTTGATGAAAACTAAACCCAAAAGTATGAGTTCTCATCACTTAAAACCCTCCTAAATGAGCTTCTATGACTGCCCACATTCAAAGAGGAAGATGACCTCAAAATTGGGTTAATTTCATTAATTTTCTATCATTTTATAATTCAATATTTATCTTATAAATATTATAAAATAATGATGCTATTATATAATACAATTAAACTCATAAAATATGGATGAGCTCAAGTAAATAATGTATAATATATTTGACCCAGAATAATTAATGAGCCTTATTTTTTTTACGTGAATCCTTCCTCGCTCACATAAGGCATATCAGCCTCAATGTTAGCCTCAGTGATTGTAACCAGCTTTTCTGTTTGGCAAATAACATTTTGTAAGCACAACTAATGTCCTTTCTCTCATGCCAAACAAACGATGAACATGAAAATTTGGCTCAAGGAACCTGGAACTATAAGCTTCAATTAATATGTGCATATATACGTAAACAATAAATGATTTAAAGCAAATACATACTCTCTAGCTTATTATCAAGTCAGCATCCTCAGACTATCCTACACTTCTTTATTGCTACAACATTTAGATATATACTTTAATTATTTATCACTTGCAAGGCTGAAATAAATATAAAAATATATTGCATGTGTTCAGCTCAATTTTTGGATCTCATCTAAATAATATATATGGGAATATAATAACTTACAAAATGAAAATGAACCCATAGGTTCCTCTGCTGCTGCATCTATTTTATCGAAGTTGTTTGCTTCATGTGTACTGTTTTCTTCTTCATAGGATGCTTGTCGCGTGCGAAGTATGTAGTATGTATGTATTAGTTTATATAATTTACGAATATTTAGATGTAGAAAATATCCAAATATGTGTGATTATATTGGATCAATTGTGTATCAACAACTGTTATTTCAATATATCCTTTAAAGGTGCAAATATCATCACAAACTTAATTACAAACAATTTCCTTCTCCATGTCCTTTGCTGAATATATTTTAATTTAAGTTTCTACGGTGTACGTAACATCCTACTCACCACACATTGCAAAGATACATGAAAACCTAACTTTTTAGGTTCAACTTTTGCTAGAAACAACCTAGCCATCTGTATGATGCACATTCTGCATAGTAGTTATACCCAAAAAGACTCAATATGATTCTTATTCCCTAGTTGTTTTTTTTTCTTCTAATTTTATATATATATATATATATTATTTCTTTAGAATTAGATTTGCTATTATACTAAAAAAGAGATTGGGAAAGTGCTTCTCTGATAAGTGCTTAATTGCCACTGAAATATAATATCTATTTGTTTGTGTTTGATAACTAATGTGGAGGGTATCAACTGTCAACCTTATCCGTGAGTGAAAATGACCAAATTATTTATATAATAATTTGTTAAAAATAATTATTAAAAAAAATAATTAAGAGTTTAAAGTTCAAACCCAGCCTGAATGGTAAACATTGCCATTGCTAGGAACAAAAGGATATGAAGAAATTATTAGATTTGGAGGTTTAATTAGAGAATGAGAAAACCTTACATATTATTAACAATTAGATTTAAATAAAAAGAATTAAATGATTTAATAATTAATATTATTTTTTGATTATATAATTACAATATTCTACTTTTAATAATTAATTAGATCTGGGTTAAAGGTTTATGTGTCATTTTATAATACATTGTTTGCGTTATTACTAAAATATCCTATTCACATTTTTACCATCTTTGAAATTAATTGATAATTTTTTTTTTCTTTTTTCTCTTTTCTTTCCAATACAGTAATTTTTTTTTTTTAAATTAAATAATAATAATAATAATAATTTCAATCGGTTCTCTTCCTCTACTACCTGTCGATACGTCTGTCGGAAGATTCCGTCCGGTTTCGATTTGTTTTTTGTTGGAAACTCTGAAGAAGTCTGAAACCTTGTGCATATAATTCCAGGCTGAGTTTGCACTTTCAGGTTTTTTCTTTTGATTCGAATTATTTTCCAGATTCAATTTTTTTCTGAAATTAGTTTAGAAGAAAAAGGCTCAGGTGATAGGAATTGTATTGTTCGAAACCCTGGTTCTTGTTTGGTTGTTTGGAAAGTTAGTCGAAGCTCAAAATTACGAAATGCTTTTATTATCGTAGGTTTTCTCTGTTAATTGTGGGGAAAAGGAGGGATTGAATTCAATTCAGCTGAGTTGTATTAGGTAAAATTATTTCAATTTTTGTTCTCTACATCTCTTATAGGGTTGAGATGTATAGTATTGTTCCTTAACTTCTTGAAACTTTGCTGCCTGTTTTATTTGGGAATATTTTATAGTTTGACAAAGTTTTGGTGCATGTTTAGGTGTGGAATCTGTTGTCATTAGGATTTTTTTGTGACATTTATACTGAGAATTTTCATGTTATCGCAATTGCCAAATTTGTAGTCTCTTCTAATAGTGGTAAGATCAGTTTTTCAATGGATTCGGTATTAGGAGTCAAGATGTAGTATCTTGAGCTTGCACGAGTGTGATTCGATTGGACTGATATTTCATAATAATTTTAGTTGTCTTGATCTTGTTTGTTCTTTATTTTTTTTGTTTATTGTTGTTTCAGCTTTCATTTCTACAATCAGGTTGCACATTTCTACTTTCATCTAATTGGAGGTCTAAACGAGTAATATTGTCGGATGTGGGAAGCTCAAGAGCATGAGTATTTAATGTTTTTGTGATTGTGATGCATTTAACATGCAAATGGAGTCACTGTTGCCCTTGAACTCTGAGGATCAACTTCATCCTGGGAGTGCTCTAGTTCAGGATGGAGATCATCATGTAGCCGCCTCCACCCTCCATAATGTTATGCTGCAGCAGTCTGGTATGTTCTTTTGCTTGTAATTATAGGTTTTGCTTTCCTTACTTTCTATGCATTTGTGATTATGCTTTTGACAATATGAAATGTAGCTAAAAAACCTACACGACAATGGGCTGCTTGGACAAGGGAAGAGGAAGAAAGCTTTTTCACTGCATTACGGCAAGTGGGCAAGGCATGTTATTGCTGATAATTGTTTTGGCATTATATTTTCTCTTCCTTCATAATTTTTCATAACTTTTTTATTCTTTGATTGTAGAATTTTGAGAAGATTACTCATAGAGTCCAAAGTAAAAACAAGGATCAGGTGAAATGCTATGAGATATAACTGTACTTGTTGGTGGTTTCTTATTCTCAACTGTTTCTTTTCGTCAACATTTTGATATTCATTTTGGTGTTTGTTATTTTCAGGTCCGACATTATTATTATCGTCTTGTCAGGCGGATGAACAAGCTGCTGGGTCCAGGGTTATGTTTGGATGCAAAAAACTCCAAAGATACCAATGCTGCAATGCTTCGATGGTAATATTCTTACAAATAAGTTGTTGTTTTTAGTAGGTATAGTCATTATCTAATTGGCAGACGCTGGGAGAAGAATCATTGTAAAACCAGAAATTACATATTGAAGATAATCTCTTCAAAAGTGGTGATTTTATTAGCCAATCTAGATGTTTTAGAAAAATTTATATGCATGAAAAGGAGATTTGTTCTGCTGAAAGAAGCCTTTGGCCATCAGGTGAATGGATTTTTTCCCTACTAAGCTGTTCAAGTTGTGTACGGTTTAGGTCAATAAATTAAGGTATAATCTGGAAAAGAATTAAATTTCTCTAGTAAGACTAATATTGTAAGGGTTGTCAACTTATAAAACTTTTCTTTGGAGTGCTTGAGCTAGAATGATTGAAGTTCAATTATTCTTCAATAACTTTTAACAAATAGTTTTCTGACTTGTTTCGCAGGTGGTCTTTACTGGAAAAGTATAGTTGCAAAGCCTCAAAGCTTCACCTAAAGCCCCGGAGATTTAAGATCTTTGTTGAAGCCTTGGTTAGTCAAAATTTTCAATAATTCATCCTTGAATGTTTCTCATGCATAAAACTTTACGTCTTCTGAATGAACTGAAACTGATGGTGAGTATATACTTCCAATGAAGGAACACCAACTCTTAAAAGACAGAAAGAGGAGTGTTCGGAAACGGTCTTCCCAAGGGGGAAACTGTTCTCCTGCAATTTCAAGCTTGGCCTCAAATCAGAGTAGGGCATCTAGACAGGATACTTGCACAGTTACTCTTTTTCTTGTTGACAATCAAGACATACAAAAATTAGGACCTGCAAAAGGGTCATTGAAGCGCAATATTAACGTAGGTGTTAATCGTTGTAACAACAAAGGAGACTCAACTATTATGAAACCAGCAAGGCAAAGACGGAAACCAGGTGATATTTTGTCTTTTCTTTTATTTACATATTTTGTTTGCATTAGAATATAGAAAATATTTTCATTCTACACGGAATGAACACGTTTTTATCTGTTTGCTTGTTACTTGATTCATTCAGGTCCTGTCTCATCAGCTGCATATAAAAGATGGGAAAAGGCTGCAATTGCTGGGGTCTCTCTGGTTGCTGATGCTGCTGAGCATATAGAGCGGACATCTATTGATAAAGAAGTTGAACTTGATCAAGGTACACTAGATGAGATAAAATTTCACCAAACTTTGGGTATGAATTTAATTAAGTATGAAGATGAAATGTCTTAATCATGATTCTTTCCATTTTAATGTCCAGAGCAAAAAGCTCTTGAATCTGTTGATAGAGACCTGCCCTCGTTGCCTACTATTTCACAAAATGCTTTCTCTGAGAGCAATGTGCACACACCTATGAAGCTTAAGCTTCAACTGTATCCAATCGATGATGGTACTCGAAGAGCCCTGGAAATGGTGAGCAAAAAATAAAATTATCTTGGTGATGTGGAATGAAGCTATAGTGGCTGAGAATTGTTCTGGAAATAATTGAATCTTCATCTGTTCACAGGATAACCATAATCCACACTTGGAGCTAACTCTTAGTGCTCGGAAGAAGATATTGTCAGTATTGGAACATCTAAATCGCAAATGGGGCAATTCAAGTATTGCATCTGGAGAGCTTTGGCTTTTCCCTTACAATGTTCAAAGGGAAAACCTGTTGGCTTGTCAGAGATGGAGCCAGGACTCCATTGCTAGTGCGGCAGATGTCTATGCAACGATAGGAAGCCCTCCACTGTTTCGTTTGAGGTTGCTTTCTCACTTTTGTGAATTTAGAATGCAATGCTTCCATGTTATGTTATTAGATTGTCTAATGACTGAAATAATCTATTTGAAGGTATGGTTGGTTTTCGAACACAGAACTTGGCTTTCTGGCATCCCAACCTCCTTTTGCATCTGGCTGTATTCCTGGTGTACATAATATAAATTTGGAAAACGAGAAGGGCCAGATAATGGATCCAATACTTTCATCTTTGCCATCCAGTAGTGATCAGTCTGAGAAACTTGTGACTTCCTATAATGATAAACTAACCTCAGTGAAAGATAACGACACATTTACACCATCTGTAAGTAATGTGCCGAACAAGATGAGTAGTTACATTAATGCTTCAAAAAGCAGTCTTATAGAATCATGTAAACCTGTTGCAAATTTATTATGGCACGGGAAGGAGACGGGCAGCAAGACTATCACAAGACAATTGGAAGATGCGGTAACTATCTTTCTCAATCCAAGATTTAATAGTTGGTCCATTCTTAAATGTGTTGAATGCATCTACTACAGTGGCTGAGTAAAGGTTCTCCAATCATGCACCATTGAGGACCTTAAGTCTTGGCTGTTGGTGCCAATTGTTGAGAATCCTGGAACTTATTTTTTAACTTATAAATGTAGCTTGCTTGTCTTATGTTACTTCATGAAATTTCTCCACCAAAAGAACTGATTTACCCTTCTGATACCTTTCTACCAACTTTTACTTTGTCATGGACATTGTCATGGGTTTAGCCTCTGGTCTTCCATCTTGCTTGCTAAAATTTTGGTTTATTCTGTTCCAAAGGGAGGCAAAGACTGATTTTATTGATGATTAAGGAATCTCCTTTGATTTGGATGAAAGCCTTTGTGTTTGCACATATGCTGTACTTTCTTAAGATAGGAAAGAAGAAAATGTTTCTTTTCTTCATTTTGAAGAAAATAATTTTCATGAACAATTAGATCCATCAATAAAGGGAAAAAGTAGTCTCCTAAATAGTCAAACAGGAATATGTTCTCTTGAAGATGAGAATCTTTTATATGGAACAGCATCTAATTTTCGTTGAGTTGCGGAATAATCTGTAGTTTTCTCCATCTATGCACTAGGGTGATGTGAGATTACGTAATGATATTGCACTGTCTGCCGGGGAGTGGGCAGATAGTCTCACCAACATAAGCGTCGGTGATCTACTCTCAGAAGTGCCTGATGATATGGATGCACTACCTGTTGCAGAAAGTTCTCATTGTCTTCAGCAGATCCCATTCAGCTGTGATTCATTTGATGCTGCCATTGCTGCACATATATCTAGACATCAAAATAAGATTGGGGCCGTTTCAACCTTGGCATCCCATACCTCTTCCATCTGGGATGCTGAAGAAACATGTGATGCCTTCTCATTTCAAAAGAGTCCAATTCTATGTCAAGAGATCACTAGATTATCGGACTTTCCTCCTGCAGTAGACAGCAAGCAGATTGCAAGGGCAAGTTCATTGGCATCTGGTGGCTTTGCTGAGGTACTGTTTCATAATCAAGTGTAATCCGAGCAATGCTATTGCCTAGGAGCAAAAATACCTGTATAGCATGTGGAATCATTTATAAAATTTACTATTGTCCCTGCAGGAGTTATCTAATGCTGAGGAGCCTATGGATTATCCTTCTCATGAAGACCCTATGGATGCGTGTGTCTTTGATTCACATGCCCTGGATAATTCTGTCAAGGATTTCAATGGACTAACAGATATATATTGGGTATACATCATTTCTATCACACTTACATTATTTTCCGTTTTCTGTTATTATTTTATTTTATTGTAGAAAATAGGGAAATTGTAATTTGTGAGTTTAATTGATACAAAATCTTGTATTTATGTCCTTAATGTTTCATTGGTACCTGAGCTTATTTCATGTTGCCTCTTGCAGCCTGACTCTTTAGGACCATTAGATTTGGATACACCATCCTCTAAATATCATGGTGAAGACCTGCTTCTTAGTGATAGCCTTGGAGGGTTAAGCCGGCTGATAGCCAACAGTCTGGATGCATTTCAAAATTGCTCATTCTCTGGGTTAGAGAAGAAAGAGCAGACTCCAACCATTGAAACTGGAGAAACTGCCTCCCTTTCTGATTTACGAATCGGCAGTCAAGTCACGTAATTTGATCCCAGATAAGCAATATTCTCAGAATGCAGAAAACTTCATCATTGGTATCAGACCTGAAGGATGCTCGACCAGGGTCAAATGCAAGGCAAGGGAATTGGGATTTGGATGTTTGCTTTGGGTGGAAATATCTCTGATCAGTGAATTTGAGAATCTCCTTCATTTGTAGAAAAAAAGTTATAGACATGGAGAAATTGTCACAGTTCTCTTTCAACTTTTATTTTACCTTCTATATTTTCCTGTAAGGCTGTATATTGTTCTAGCACTGATGTAAGGAAATGTGCCACTCCAATAGACACAACAAAAGAAAAAAGACTCATCTAGCATCCTTTATATGTTCTTCTAATCTCTATTAATGTCGATGTTTTCTGATTTTTTGTATTCCATGGAATGGAAAAAGTTTCTGATATGGATGGTATTTCCGGTGTGCCGCATTAGTGACATTACCATTATAACGGAAAATTAGATGACGGGGTCTTGTTTTTATTATTGTCTCTTTCCTCAATTCTTAATCAATTGTCAAGATTAATGCATCTGTAATTGAAGCTTCTTTTTCTTTTCTTTCTCCCATTTTTGGATGTTTGTGCAGTCCGAACCCCGATTTTAACAAACCAGAACATAGATGGAGAATGCTCGGTCATTAGTTGAAGCAGTGGCAGAGCTCCCTAGTTCACAATGGGTAGGTTCATGGTTACATTGCAGTTTTCTTGACAAAAGAGCTAATGATAATTCTTGGGTTTAGGTCATCAAATGTTTGGAATATGTTGCGACTAGCCCTTCAATTTCATATTGAGATCTACAATTATGACCAGGTCCAGTAACATGCTTGCTTAGTCAAGAAAACTCAAGGGAAGAAAATATATATTTTTTCTCACATTTTATTTCATTGATGTATCAACATTTATAGGAAAATATGACTACTCAACAGCCACTAATTTTTCTCTGAAACAGTAGCTAAAAATCCATACAAATCAGGAATATACATCTAAAGTTGAAATTTAAAATTTAAACCAAATTTCAATTATTCAAACTAATATAGATAAGAAAATAAACAGAAATAATTCTGAAATCCTACCCTCCCCAAAAAGCTGGGGAGTAGATATTAATCATTTCCAGCTTGATAATCAACTCTTCAAATTTCACTTTTGAAACTGCCTTAGTGAGGATATTAGCCACCTAAAGATTTGCTAAAGTATATACTAGGACTAATATACCTTCCTCGATCTTTTATTTGATGAAATGTTAGTTTAATTTTACGTGTTTTATTCTGTTATGATGAACTGGAATTTTAGCAATACTGATAGCAGCTAGATTATTACAAAATACCTCATTAATCTGCTAGTTTCAATTTTCAGTTCCTCAAGCATTCTTCTCAGCCACATTCCTTCACGAATACCTTGAGCTAAAGCCCTGAACTTTGCCTCTGCACTACTTCGTACAACTATTGAGTGTTTTTGCTATGCTAAGTTATCAAAATTTTCCAAACATAAGTGCAATAACCAATAGTAGATCTATGATTTTTAATAGATTGCCCAGTTAGCATCTAAATAAACCTTCACTCTTTTCTCGATTTATGCTTGAAGAAAACTCGAATCAAAGAAATAAGCTAAGGGGTGTATTTATCTAAGTTGGTAGATATATTTTAAATCCCTCTTTACTTGATTTCCTCTTTCGATTACTGTTCACCCGCGATCCTTCTCTCTAGATTTCTCATGAATAGTTGAGTAGAACTCCAACCAAATGATGTTTCTAAGCTCTAATGTTGATTCTTGAAGTTATTGCATGAAGAATGATAGAGATTGGTCAGCATTTGAGTGAGAAGTGGTTTGGCTCTGAAAATAGAGAGAAAAGTTGCAGACGGGGAGGAAGAAGAATAATGGGGAAGATGAATTCCTATTGTTCATATATAGAAAGCCATGAAATGACTAAAATATCCTCTCAAAAAAATACTGAAGTGTCACACACCTCTAAGTATCGATACTTTCTCTCAAAGTATCGATATATGGGCTCGAAAATAGTTTTCAAGCCCATCCACCTATCCAAGTATCGATATCTCTCTTTTAAATATCGATACTTTTATTCAGGCAATGGCTCGTTACATTAAGAGTATCGATACTTTTCTCCAAGTATCGATATTTTCTTTTCTAAAATGGCTCGTTACATTCAAAGTATCGATACTTTTCTCAAAATATTGATACTTTCTTTTGAAAAGGATTATCCAACTTTATCACGGGACTTAGTATCAATATTTTTCTCATTAGTGTATCGATACTTAATTCTTTACTATTCACTATAACCCCGAGTATCAATACTTTCTCCTTAAAGTATCGATACTTCTTAGCAACGTATCGATACTTTTTTTATGGACACATCATAAAGAGGTTTCACGTGCCTCGAGTATCGATACTTTCTCGATAAAGTATTGATACTTGTGAGCTTCCACTGCCATGTATCAATACTGTGAACCCTACATATCGATACTTTACTTTCTATTTCCTCAACTGAGGACTGTTACTTCAAATGATTATAAAGCTTATTTCACTTCACGGAACTCACAATATGTCAATGAAAAGCTCTCTTCAGGCTCTACAAAAAAGATAGAATCTTTTTCTTAATTAGAGATGATTTTAGGGTTAAAAATTTAGTTTTTTCTCATTAACTTATTATTCTTCACCACACACCTCCTCAAAAATAATTTCAAGCTAACACACCCTCTAATGCACGATCTACACATAATAATATGCACGCAATTATATAAAGCATTTATTATAATGTCCATAAACTTAAAGAATGGGGTTCACAATTCCTCTGCCCTTATAAGAATTTTGTCTCCAAAATTCTTTACGTCTTATGAAAACATATCAATAGGGTTTGTTTTTCTAGTTAAACATACCTTAATACTGGAAGAGGTGCGGATATTGTTGTCTCATTAAGCTCTCAGGCTCCTAAGTTATCTCTTCAACTATTGCACTCTGTCACAAGACCTTCATCATCTAAAGAGTCCTATTCTTCAAGCATCGTTTTTGCCAATCAAGTATTCTTATCGGTTGGATCACACAATTGAGATAATCTCTTAAATTGATTATCGGTGCCTCAAGTATGTGTGATAGATCTGGCATATACTTCTTAAGTATAGATAATGAATGTTTCTATGACTTAATCATGTATAAATGCAAATATCAAAGAAAATACAAAGTTGATTATTTGATGACGTTTAGTCTCAAAACTATGAGACCTCTTCCCTTTGCACCTTTCCTTTTACTTTTCAATGATGACTGAATATGGAGAAGGAGATGGAGAAACATTTTCACTTTTTCTTAATGGAAAATATCAAAATAATATCATTTTATATTTTTTTATTTTTTTTTCAATTAAATAAATGCATATTTATCTAATAAATATATTATTTAATTGAATTATTATATAATACAATCAAATACATATTACATGGATGCAACCATGATGTAAAATTAACCAATAGACATTTGACAAAAATAAATAAACTTGTACAAATCAAATTAATCTAAGCATATACATGTTAACCATTGACTTATACCATATTTATCTAATACTTTAATAATTAAATCAATTAAATAATGGTTATATTAATTAATAAATTAATTAATATAATAAATTTTCAAAAAATTCATAAATATAATATAATTATCATAATGTCCTTGGTTAAAATATAACATAAGAGTAAAATAATAATTTTAATATAAATTAAACACTTTAATTTAAGTTTAATCATTTTACATTAAAATCATATTTTAATATATTTGATAATCTCAATTATCAAATTTTATTATGTAATTTATAATAAATTACATATATGTATCACATATGGGTAAAATAATCATTTTACACTAAATTAAATAATTTAATTTAGTTTTAATAATTTTACCTTAAAAATTATATTTTAACATATTTGATAATCTCTATTATCAAATTTGGTATATAATTTACCTTAAATTTTATTAAGATATCATTATATCAATTCTTTAACTCTTTAAAGAATAATAAACACATATAACACTTATACATATTTGTTTCGACCTCTTCTATATTATCATGAAGGTGTTAGTCCTCTTTTAATAATATTTTATCTTTTTCTCCTATTAGTAAAGACTTATGATAGACCATGAAGGTTCATTATGACTTAACCGTGAGCTTATTCTGAATACTTCGGCTCCGAACAATTGTGATTTTAAACATTTCGACATCCAATGACTATAGTTAGTATTTAGCAATGTGCCATAGTCCCTAAGTAACAATGAAAAAATATCTTCATTAAACCTTTCAATGATTGCATGTAACATATGGGTTATATTCTTTCGTTATCATATCTTGATTGAGTAAGAGTTCATGGAATGTCAAAATCTTAATCTTAATACATCTTCGAATCATCAGTCATATATTATTATTATGCTATGATCGTAGACTTATAATTAAGATATCATATCAACATTCAATTAGAAACTCAACTTAGACAGAGTCAACGAAAACTCTTAATCCAATGTGTTGAGACAACGGATCCTATCTTAACAGTCAATCACACACTAGTATACCTATTATGAACAAAGTATACCTAAATTGATTTCTTGTATAAGGTGTGATTAATCCTACACTTATACACTATATGAAATATATCAATTTATATCATTAGGCCACATCTAGTATACCTATTATGTGATATAGTCATCCAATCAATACCACGTACATAAGAAAGGGCTTTGATAATTTTATTTAACACATAAATAATTTATCTGAATAATTTACATACATTTTTTATTCAATTGTATAGAAAAATAAAGAAAGCAGCAAACATATGCAAATAAAGAATACATTCTTTCATTAAAACTAAAAAAGTTTATACAAGATCATTAACTTTGAAACTGACAATACGAATGATTTCTAGGGCATACACTAATGATACATGGAATACATCATGAATTTGACTTAGCTCTGATGGTAAA
Organism: Trichilia minutiflora; assembly: GCA_035590515.1. Taxonomy (NCBI): domain Eukaryota; kingdom Viridiplantae; phylum Streptophyta; class Magnoliopsida; order Sapindales; family Meliaceae; genus Trichilia; species Trichilia minutiflora. The sequence goes on from JAVXUL010000020.1 coordinate 2,900,617, forward strand.
TCTAGGTTATATGCTATTGAACCAATTCTTTCTACAATATTAAAAGGGTCAATATATCGAGGATGTAAATTTCTTTGATTTTTGAATCTGATTATTTCTTTCCATGGTGATACCTTTAAAAAAATCCAATCATCTATTTTAAATTCCAATTCCCTTATTCGATTATCAGCATATGATTTTTTCCTATCTTGAGTCGCTTTTAATCTTTCTTTGATAATCTTAACTTTTTGGTGATGATTTCAATCAACTTTACATTACTGAGGTTTCTCTTACCAATTTCATCCCAATATAACAGAGTTATATATTTTCTATCATACAAAGTTTTATAAGGTGTCATCCCAATACTAGTTTGATAACTGTTATTATAAGCAAACTCTATCAATAATAGGTAGTATCCCAATTGCTTAATAATTTTATAACGCATGCTCAAAGTATATACTCTAGCATTTGGATGGTTATTTCTGATTGTCTATCTGTTTGAGGATGAAATATAGAACTGAAGGTTAATTGAGTTCCTATAACTTTCTAAAGCCTTCACTAGAATCAAAATGTAAAACAGGGATCTCAATCTGACATAATCGTAACTGGTACTCCATGCACTTTAAAGATCTCTGTTATATACAGTCTTGCTAATTTGTCCAATGAGAAGTTTGTTTGGATCGATAGAAAAAGAGCTGACTTAGTGAGTTAATATACTATTACCCAAATTACATCATAGCCAGCTTGTGTCTGAGGCAAACCAATCACTAAGTCTATGATAATGTGCTCCTACTTTCATATAGGTATACGTAGAGATTGTAGAGTTCCCCAATATTTCTGATGATCTGTCTTAACTTATTGACATATCAAACATTTAGTCACAAATTTGGTTATATCTTTTTTCCTCCCTGACCACCAATAGCTCTCTTTGATAGTTCGATATATCTTAGTACTATTCAGGTGTATAGCAAATACAAAATTATGGACCTCTTTTAAGATAGCCTCTTATAATACTCTGTCACTATATACACAGATTTGTCCTCTGAATGTCAGTGTCCCATCTTGAGTGAAGTAGAAGTCACTTTCTTTGCCATCTAAAATCCCTTGACAAGTCTTAGTTAACTCACTATCTTACATCTGACCTTATTTGATCTGTTCTACTAAGGTATGTCTGATAATGAAACTAGTCACCAAGGCTTCAATAACATCACACTTTAGTGTTATTCTCATTTTTCTCAAATCTATCAACAAAGGCATGTAATTGGTGTAATTGTGAGCTAGGATGGCTGTAAACTTCCTACTTAGCGCATCCATCACTATATTTGTCTTTTTCGAATGGTAGTCAATGATCAGATCATAATCCTTAATCAATTTTAACCATTTCTACTGTTTCATATTTAATTTCTTCTGTATGAGTAAGCACTTTAGGCTCTTATGATTAGTGAAAATCTAACATTGCTCCCCATATAAGTAATGCCTTCATATATTCAATAAAAATACTATGGCAGCTAACTATAAATCATAGGTAGGATAATTTTCTTCATGCTTCTTTAACTATCAAGAAGTATAAGCTATCACCTTCTTATTTTGCATTAACACACATCTGAGGCCCTACTTTAAGGTATCACTATAAACCATATACCCGTCTCTTGGTATAAGAAGTGTCAAAATTGGTGCCGAGGTAAAATGATTCTTCAGAGCTTGGAAATTTTGATCATACTAATCATTCCACTTAAACTTGACCTCTTTTATAGTAAGTCGAGTTAGTGGTGCAGCCAACAAGGAGAAACCCTTAAGGAATCTTCTATAATATCTTGCTAGCTTTAAGAAGCTATAGTCTTTGTAATATTCTTTAACTGTTCCCACTATACTATGACTTCAACCTTTCTGGGATCTACAAATATCCCATTACTAGATATAACATGCCTGAGAAAATTCATTTCTCTAAGCTAAAACTCACACTTAAAGAATTTTGCATATAATTATCTCTTTCTCAAAGTTTAAAGCACCACTCCGAGATGTTGAGCATATCCTTTCTTACTTCTCGAATGCACAACTATATCATCAATAAATACAATGACAAACTTGTCTAAATAGGGGTAAAAAAACTCGATTCATCAGATCCATAAAAGCTATAAGTGCATTTGTTAGTATAAAAAACATGAACAAAAAATCATAATGATCATAACGAGTCCTAAATACCGTTTTATGGACATCATTCTATCTAATTTTGAGTTGGTGATATCCTAATCTCAAGTCAATCTTAAAAAACACACTTGCCACCTATAATTGATCAAACAAATCATCTATTCTTGGCAAAGGACGTTTGATGTTGATAGTCACTCGATTGAGTTATTTATAATCAATACACAACCTCAACATACCATCTTTTTTTCATAAATAATATCGGTGCACCCCATAGAGATCAGATAAATGATGGCCCTAAAACGATTTTTGATGAAAATATAAAGTTTGGAGATTGATGGCATATTTGTTTTTGATAATGGATATCATATGTTTTTGGTTTTTGATGATGCTAAAATTAGTAATGAATTTAAATTATGCATGTAAATGATGATTATAAATTTTATAAAGACAAATATAATTCACTTGGTTTTTTAGAAAGACAAAATATGTTTTTGCAGGTGAGATATGAAGTCAAAGTGTCAAGAAAGCTCACCCAGACTTAAACGTATTGATACGTTACTTAAACGTATCGACACGTTTTAGTTACAGTGCTGAATTCAAGCTCGAGTATCGAAACCTTGCTTCAAATATTTTGATACCTTCACTCTGCACTACAAATGTATCGATACAATGGAAGTGAAGAGGTTCTCGTTCACGCAAAAAGGTTTTGATATCCTGATAATCTACTCAAACGTATCGATACCCTTGGAAGGATTTCTAAATGTATCAATACCTTGAAGACTGCATCAACATGTTCGCGATGGACTTGTCAAACTTGCGTGAAATTATATCCATACCATAGGAGAACGTATCGATACCCTCAAGGCAACAAAGCCCAATGTATCGATACCCTGAAGAAAAGTATGGGCTTCTGAAACTAATCATAACAGTAATGGCTACTTCAGAAGTAATTAATGTCGCCATTAATGAAGAAGCAAAAGAGTCATGAGCATACTATTTTGAAAACATTCATCTGCAAATTCTTATTCTCTCTGCTTCATATCATTATCTGTATTTAATTTTAGTTAGAGAAAGCTTGAGTTCATTGTACATTTACTCTTGTGAGAGTTAAATTTTCTTTTAACTGAAATGTACTCAGGGTTACTCTTTACCCATTGAAAAGAAAGACTATATTGGGTTTCACTTCACCCGTCTTAAAAGAAAGTTGTATTGTGATTTCCCTTCATCTATTTAAAGAAAGTGTTGTATTTGAGTTTCTCTTGATCTATAAAAATAAAGAGATAGTGATCCTCGATGTGAGTGGATTCAACCGAGAAGAATGGACATAGACCTGTAGTCGAATCACTATAAAAATCGTGTCTTGTGTATTTTATTTTTATATGTTTAGTCTCCATTTGCATTCATAACATAACCTATTTAAATTTTGATTTTTAAAATTTATAAATCTTTAATTCACCCCCTCTTGGAGTTTGCCAACTAGGACTTCAATTAGTATCAGAGCAAACCTCACTTCATATAGGATTAAACACCTATGAGGAGTAGATCTTAATGGCATCTTCATCATCCATTCCGTCATACATGGTACAGGGTTAGTCAATAAACTGACCTCCATTTTTCAATAGAACGAATTATGTATACTGGAAGAAGCGTATTCAAATCTTCCTTAGCATTTTAGACTTTGACATCCTCAGCATTATAGAGGATGGTTACACACCTCCTATGACTCTAGATGAAGTTACTAGGGAAAGAAAGCTTAAACCAAAATCTAAGTGGACTTCAGAAGAAAAAACTCAATTTCAGTTGAATGAAAATCCATGAATGTGTTATATTGTGCATTAGATAGATCTGAATACGATAGGGTATCGGGCTGTGACACAGCCAAGGCAATCTAGGACATGCTTGAGGTTACCAAGGAAACTAGTAGAGTGAGAGACTCTAAAATAAGTATGTTGGTTCATGATTATGAACTATTTAAGATGAAACCTTATAAGTCTATCAAGGACATGTTTACACAGTTCACTGACATCACTAACAGTTTGAAAGCACTTGGCAGGTTTTACTCTAATATGGACATTGTCAACAAAATCTTACGGAGTTTACCAAAGACTTAGGAAGCGAAAGTCACTGTCATTTGAGAAGCCCATAACCTTAGCAAACTTTCACTCAAAGAACTGTTAGGATCATTGATCACATACTAGCTGAAAGTCATCAGAAGTGAGAATGATGATCGAGAGAATGGAAGGAAGAACATTACTATCAAAAGCACCAAAAGTGGCGACAACGAAGAAAATACAGAGCTATCCTCAAAAGATGATGAGTTTATACTGATGGTCAGAAAAATGAAGAAAATGTTCAATAGAGACAGAACCAGAAAGAAGAACTGGAGAAGAAGAGAATTCCAAAAAGAGAGAAAACAAAAAAATTCAAGAAGGATAGAGAAAAAGAAAAAGAGAGAGAGATCATCTGCTACGAATGCAAGAAATCGGGACACACTAGACCGAAATATCATATTAGAAAGAACAAGAAGGACTGAAAGAAAAAGAAAGCAATGAAGATCACATGGGATGACTCTTCAGAAGCAGATAACTCCTCTATCTCAGAAGCTAAGCACGCGAACTTCTGTCTCATAGCCAAAAAGGATGATGAGGTACTTTTCAAATCCTCTTCTGATTACTATGATACTTATTCTGACAGTAAAAATGAAATTATGCATGATGAGTTGATGGATTTGTATAACAAAGTAAAGTGTGATTTTGAGAAACTTTGTGCTAGATATAAGAAAAACAAGAAAAAATGTTCTGACTTGGTGAAAGAAAATAAGGAATTGAAATTGAGAAAAGTTGTATGTAAATGTGATATAGAAATAAATGTAGAAAAGGCTAAGAACAAAGAATTAAATAAGGAGATCATCAAGCTAAAAATAAACTTGGCAAAATTTATTCTAGGAAATGATGCTTTAGATAAATTGCTAGGTAGTCAAAGAATGATCTTTGATAGAGCTGGAATTAGCTATAAACCTAATACGAAATAGAATTTATATTCAAACTATTTTGTCAAAGCATCTAGTCACATGAATTCTTATAGTCTTATCATTATTGTGATCGTAAAGGACACAAAATCAACAAGTGTTCCATTCAGAACAACACCTACAGGGGTTTAAAATTGATTTGGGTTCCCAAAGGTGCAAAGGTTGATGTTGATGCTCTTAAAATCAAAACTAACATTTATGGACCCAAGGTCAAATGGGTACCAAAGTAAATAATCTTTGTTATTGCAAGAGAAAAAACAGAAAGGGATGAAAAAAGAAGTCAAGTAGTTCCTTTATAGTGGTTGTTCAAAGCACATGATCAAAAATAAAGAGCTATTTGTACATCTCACAAAGAGAAAGAGAAAAGATGTGATTTTCAAAGATAGCAGCAAAGGCAAAGTTGTTAGTTCTGGAACCATTGAGGTAAACAATGTTAAGATTTTAGATGTCTTACTAGTGGATGGTTTGAGATATAATTTGCTTAGCATCTCTCAATTATGTGATATTGGTTATAATGCCGTGTTTCTTAAAGATGCATGTGATATTTTTGATGATGATAGAAATAGAATTTTGCATGCTTCTAGGATAGGAGATGTG
>JAVXUL010000020.1:2906468-2919487 GCA_035590515.1 Trichilia minutiflora
CTCAATGGCCGGAGGTATGTTTTAAAGCTTCCGCAATTATGTTCTAAGTTTGTATTATGATAATTTATGAATTAGAATATGTTTAGGACACCCTACAAACGCTACACTCCGCTTACAGAACCAAACTTCAAACTAGCAAGATAGTTCCTTCTCATTCTTTGACAATTCGCACGAAAAGCTTCCATTTTCAGACCAAATTGACATTACAAAGCAGTAGAAAGAAGCGGGGTGTCGTAGAATGAGAGTATTAAGGTCTGGTAAAGAGGAAACATTAGTTACAGTGCAAGAAAATGAAACAGGAGAAGAAACAGTGGTAGCGGATGAGCAGCAGCCTGTTCCTGTTTCTGTTCCTGTCTCTCCTTCAGACAAGCTCACCATGTATTTCCAGGTACTGTGTTGAGACCTGTTGGTTCTTAGAAATTTATAATTATGAATTTCAAAGGAAAAAAAAACAATTCTTTTTTGAAATTCAATTGCTGAATACTGATGCTGAAATTATGCCAAAATTAGTTTTTTCCAGTTTATTTAAGTTGAGTCTCTGGCAACGAAAGAGAAATCCTTAAATTTGTTATTTTCCGAGCAATGTCTACAATATTCTAAATGTTTTGCTGATTTTTAACTTAATTGTTTTCACGTTTATCGAATTTTCGTTTTGACCATTTTGTTTCCCTGCACTGTTTTTTTTTTTTTAATATGCTTAAGCTTATTGATTCATATGTTGTTCTTTCTGACTTGCATATTAATTTATACCAATTTGATCTTGAATGTACACGAGAAATTGTTATGTTGGCTCATTTTCTTTTATAAATGTTGGCCTTCTTCTCAATCTTTTACTTAACAGATTACTAATATTTGGTTGTTGTGTATACGAAGGCTGATGGGACAATAAATGAAACAGCTATTCCTACTGTGACTAAGGCATTGCAGGTAAAATAATTTTTTTTCTTGTTTATATCTGTTTCATCCGTGAATATATGCAATTTAGCGAGTGTTGTCTTTTGATCTCTTTTCCCTTGTATAAGCATAATATTACTTTACTGATGAAGATGCCACTATTATATCATGGCAATGGAAAAGAAAAGGCTTTCATTTCCTTTTGTACATAATTCTGTGCTGTGTTTCTGTTGGCAGTAAAGCTTAGTTTTGACACCAAATAAACTTTTATATGAAGATATATAATAAAGATATTGATGGAACCAAATGGTACAATCAAGTTTTCTGTATTGACTGGAAATTGATTTTGAATAGATTGTAAAATGATAAATTAATGCATTATCTAAACCTAAGACTAACAGTAACAGGTAACTAAGGTTGCTGTTAGATTAGACAAAATTTAATCTAGTGTTTGATATTAAATAGACAAATTGACATTGGCTTTTTAATTCACTTGATACTGTTGAAAGTATATTGCAGCTTGAATTTGATCCAAGTAGCTGACATTGTAATTGGGACATTAATGCTGCTTTGTTCTGGAAATGGGTGTATGCTAATCATCCAAAGGAAGAAAGACAAAGATTGGTTGAGAACCTTCATGTGGAACTATATTGAAGATCCTTAGTGATGTTTGAATCTTTTGAACAAGGGGCAGGATAATTATCTCGTAGAATTTTCCGCATCTTTGTTCTTACTTTGATGAATAACTGGAGGGAACCTTTACAATCTTGTCACTTGTCTGTTTTATAATTACCTCTCCATCTTGCTATTGTAAGAGCTCTGTTATTATATTGAGTAGACAGAATGTCATCTATTTTTTGGGAGCTTATAAATTTCTCTATTGCGCTTTTGTGTGCAGGGAACTGAGGGAATCGCTGATCTAAAGGTCCAAGTCCTTGAGGGTGTTGCCACTGTCGAGGTGTGTATATGCCTCTTGCTATAAAAAATGATAATATATATGGCAGGTTGTGATTCATTTCCCATGACCAAAGCATATTTTTTTATCCCAGATTAACCCTTGAAAATCATCAGAATACTCCGATTTGGAAAAATAGAAAAACAAACAATCAGAATGAGTTCCTTTTCGTTTTCATTGTTTTGCTCATGTAGAGACTATTTATTCAGGTCATTTGGATTGGCATCCATTCTCAAGAAAATGAAAAATTGAATGCTTGACTCTATTTGTTGTGTAGTTGGTTTATGAATGAATCTAACTCCCGCAATATTTTTTTTTTTTTGAGACGGGGAAACCTCCGCTCGTCAGCCAACACCGCGGGATTCGCTACGGGGGACTCAGGCCCTCGATTGCCCGAAAGCAGCGTCACGGGGATGGGGCCCAGACCCTAAGCCAGAAAGGCGCCCGCAGACTATCAAACAGACCGACAACTACCCGGACCGACAGTACCAAACGAGCGGGTAAACCCCGGCTGTCTCAGGCTCTTACAGGTGATGTATGAACTAGCCCAGGCCAGCATCCAGGATTCGAACTCAAGATCTCCTGCAGTCCCAAGCCCTTACCACTGAGCCACACACCCCGGGGGCCTAACTCCTGCAATATGTATAGTGACCGTTTTGTTCTCTTTGTTCAGTTAAAGAAACAGACAACGGTGCAATCTACCGGAATGGCTGCCAATTTGGTTGAGATAATACAAGGTTCAGGCTTCAAGTTGTAGACGTTGAACTTGAGTTTTGAGGACAAAGAGGAAGTTCTTGTCTAGATATCCATGTTAATAGTTCAAGAGCAAAAAAGAAACGAAAAATTATGAGAAAATGTGTGTGTCTTGTCCATTTTTTTAGCCATTTGTTTGACAGCAACTGTATTTCACTTATTGTATTATTTCCCCCAGCTAGTTGCATTATTTCGTTATTAGAAATCCTTCATTATTGGCATTATACTTGAGATTGTTTGCATATCATTTGGTGATTATTGTGCATTGATTTAACTTCATATTCCTCATTAATTCTGATGGGGTCTCTCCCACAAATTGGTTGATTTTGTTCCAAATAATGCCTTGTCTAGTGAAAAATACACTACATGAATCTTCTCACATGGTGTGAGATATCTACTCTCACTATAAATATTCAAAGCGAGTGAATTCGAACCACCAACCCAGAAACTTGAAGATAGAAAATTCTGCCAAATTTGACCAATTAAAATATGCAATCAAGTTTTGCTTCATGGGCATACAGCATTAAATTTCCAGTACATTTTGTGTATCGTTATAGGTTAAGGAGGGGGGCAAATTGGCGTCATGCTCAGTGTATTGTTGTAGTGCTGCTAAGATATTTTTCCCTAACTGCAGAGAAGAGAATCTCTGTAATTTTACTTCCAAAAATTTAAAAAGTAAAAACTATTATGATAAGGGCAATTTTTTATTTTTATTATAACTTTTAACATTTTTATTATAAAAATTAAGAGTTGAGAGCTATAATTTAAAGAATTAAAAAAAAGAAGAAAAAGAATAGGAATATTGGGTACATATGGATGCAACGTAGCATGACTGTAAGATAAATTTATTGGGATGTTGATGTTTTTCATTTATAAAATGTTTTTTTTTTGTAACTCAGAGAAATATTTTTGGTTTATCTTTTGTCGTTTTCCTTCCACCCAGTAAAGGATTTCATCTAACTTTTTGTAATGTATATATCCATAAAAATTTACATTATATATATGGTTGAGATCGGGGAGCCCGCCAAAACATCGGAATTTACATTATATATATTGTTGAGATCGGGGAGCCCGTCTAAATATTGGAGAGAATATATATAGACCAAATGAGTTAATATATTTATGGACTTGGACATCATTTCCAACCCAAAATCTTAAGACAATGGGTCTATGGGTTCATTCCACTTATATATTACTCATTTGTATTTTATCTTTCTAATGTGGGACTTTTTCACTTCACCCACTCACACTTGATATCCTAACAATCTCCCCCTCAAGTATGAGTCTCTTCCACATTGGACTTGGGCTTTACTTACTCCCCCTTGAACGGAAGCCTTTCTTTCTTTTTTTTATTCGAGTACCACGGTATTTTCAAGAGCCCATACTCCTATCAAGCCCGGTCCGTTTATCCCAGAGTCTGCGCCTGCCAATACTCCACTCAGAGTCACGTGAGAGGCGAACGTGCTCTTTTTCTCCAGGAGTCACGCCTTACAACTCCACCTTGGACCAGCCCACTCTCCTTGGGCCATCTTCCTTGAGAGTCCATAGCTCTTTTATCATTCCTCATGGTGGCAGCAACCACGAGAATATCCACCGTCTCCATACTCGCGTCCCTTTCGAACCATCGGCTCTGATACCACTTGTTGAGATCGGGGAGCCCGCCCAAACATCGGGGAGAATACACATAGGCCAATTGAGTTAATACATTTATGGATTTAGACACCACTTCCAACCTAAAACCTTAAGGCAATGGGTCTATGGGTCAATTCCACTTATATATTACTTATTTGCCTTCTATCTTTCTAATGTGGGACTTTTTCATTTTACCCGCTCACACTTGATATCTTAACAATTTTATGGCTCTGAATATCATAATCAATCTTATTAATCATGTGACATGAATAAGAAACAAATTTAAAATTTGTTCATTCATCACAAAACTTTAGTTAACATTTTCACCTTTTGCTTTATTTTCTCTATGCAGAGTCTAGCTCTTTTACAGGCAAAAGTTGGACGAAATGTTGCTGTGAACGTCTTCAAAAACAAGTAAGCTCCTTTCTCATTCACATAAAAGACTGGATATTAGCGAAGTCAATGTATATAGCTTACGAATGTCATCTCATTTTGCAGGCAGCAACCCAATTTTAATATACATTTTGTCGTCGATTTCACTGGTTATTATTAGGCTGTTGAAGAAAGTACTTCTGAGAAAAGCAAGTTCTTTTGCCATATTTCATATTTCTGTCCAGCTATTGACTAATATCAGAAAAGATAAAGAAGTTGGGGTGAGATACACATCTGCAGTTTCCAAATTTTGGTAGGGCTGCAGTGTAGCTAATTAGAGAAATTTACTGTATGGTAAAAACATATAGAAACTAGAAATACTTAAAAAATTAAAAAAAAATTACTGTGGTAAGTTTTGTGAATTTTAAGGCAATGGTAGACGTTGAAGCAATATGGAAAAGTTTTGTGGTTTATATTTCAATTGTTGTTGCCCATTACACTAAGCAGCTTTTCAACATTAAGTACTTCTTGTGCTTTTTTGCCACAAAAGTGCTTTTGACTAAAGTTAGGATGTGTTTGGAATTGAGATATCTTGGTCTTACAAAAATGCGTTTGGTATCTTTAAAATATAAATTTAAGCAATGTAATTAATTATAATTAATGTTATTAAATATTTTTAAAAAATTTTAAATTAAAAAAAAAACACTACTATCCAAATGAGCCTCATACTTAGTAATATCAAAGGACTCGTTGGTTAATTATTGTTACATAATTAAAGATTATAATTATTGAATAAGAAACGTAATTATTGTTAAATATATACTTTTATCCTAATTAATCCTTTAAGCAGCAAATCACAACTTTGATCTAACCATTTATTCTCTTACCATCTTAATTTCCCCGAAAATATTGGAAAATCGATCTTTAAAAACAGATCATAAAAATTAATAAAAACAGAAAAAATAAAAAACAAAAACATCCCCACAAAAAATTCCCAAAAGAAATTACACATCCATTTCCTCTGAAGACCAATAAATTTTTTTTTTCTCTCTCAATTTTGAATATCTTTTTTCTCTCAATTTCTTTTTTTTTCTTTTCAAATTTTGATTGAATGATTTAAAACATGATTCCAAAATCTGATTCCAATCGAGAAATTAGCAGCCCTACTTCACCAGAAGAAAATTCTGCCAAAAGTGAGAAGAAGAAGAAGGTATTTTTATTTTATTTTTTATTTTTGGGGTTTTTCAAATTTTTAATTTGTTTTTTTTACAATTTCTTGATCTTGTCTTGTTATACGTAATAAAATTAATACTAATTATTTATATTTTTTATTAAAAAACTAAAAATAATGAAGTCAATTATTCCCAAGATTTTTGGTTCAAAGAGAAGTGGAAGAGGTTCAGATGATGATTTACTCAATTCAGATGGAGATGGAAGTTATTGTGGTATATATATTTTTAAAATTTTTCTTCTGATTTTTTTTTTTATTTTTTTTAATTAATTTAGTTTAATTTGGATTTGGATTTGGTTTGGTAGATCTTGAAAACAGGATGGAAACAAGAAGAAAATCATTTCTTGAGGGAGCTCCATTAATGAGAAAAAGTTTCTCAGGTACACCATGAATTGAATTCTGTAAAATGAATAATAAATTAAGTCAGCATTAGGATATGTACAGATACACCACAATATTTTTAAAATTTTTTGTTACATGTTTTAAATTTTTATAATAATTTTTTATTTATACATTATATTTAAAAATATAAATTATAACAAAAAAAATAAAAATTAAATAGTATATCAATTTATAATTTTATTGTATTATTATCATGAGAAAAAGGTTTTTTTAAGTAGTAAAATTAAAATTTTATTTTATAACCCGATTCAAGTTTTTTGTTAAATTTAACTTCTCAATTTATATCTCGAAAAATAATATATTATATTATTTGATAAGCCAATGTTGATTGATTATCGAATTGTGTACAATTTTGGTAGCTTACGTAATCCCCAATGTCTAGTGATATACATTTTGGAAAAATGTTTAACCTAAAATTTCTTACACTCTTTTACTTGCAGACAGACAAGCTAGTCCGGCCATTGAAGGCCTGAACTTGTCGAATTACGATCAACTGATGACACCGGTATCGGAACTCCAGCTTCTGAGGTACGAATTTCTGGTTTAAGATGTACATATTTATTTGCTGGATTGATGAAAACTTTTCGTGTTTTTTCATTTTGGTCCTGCTAGCTTAACTGCTCATGTTATATTATATCTTACAACAGATTTGCGCTTGCAGGATTTTTGTTGCAACATGGAATGTGGGAGGGAAGACTCCAAGCAATAACCTAAACCTTCAAGATTTCCTGCAGGTTGAAGGATGTGCTGACATTTATGTTTGTGGGTATGATCCAAAAACTCCTACGAAATTTTTTTTTTAATATTTGGAGGGTACTTGTGTTATTTCAATAAGGTTGAGGATCTATTTGTTTGTCATGGATAAACTATGTCATTATTTGTAAGATCATAAACAATAGGGACCTATAAGTCATTATTATTTTGTTTTCCTTGCTTTCAAATGTTCTCATTTTTTCTTTTTCTTTTTTCAGGTTTCAGGAAATAGTTCCACTAAGTGCTGGAAATGTTTTAGTGATAGAGGATAATGAACCAGCAGTAAAATGGCTAGGCCTAATAAACCAAGCACTCAACACCCCACGAAATGATTCTGTCTTCTCTTCTTCAGACTCATATCCCGAAAAAACTACACAAAACACCACCACCACAAAGGAACCAAAATCTCCAAGCAGTCTTAATTTTTTTCAGAAGCCATCTCTGAAAGTTCTGAGCAGAAATTTAAGGGCAGATAATAGCAGTCTTCTTAAGGCCTGCAACTGCCATTTGGAATTTCCCGTCCGCGAGCATCGAAGAATTAGAAAATTGAGTGATAGGACAAGTAAATTAGACTCTAACCATGAATCTTTGAAATCTCAAAGGAATAGCAGTAACTTTGAGGAATTATTTTCCATTGCCGAAATTCCTTCAACTTCTTGTACATCAGGACAGAAGAGTTATAGGCTCATAGCAAGCAAGCAAATGGTTGGGATTTTTCTGTCCATTTGGGCTAGAAAAGATTTGGTGCCTCATATTGGCCATCTCAGATCGTCTTCTGTGGGAAGAGGAATTATGAATTATTTAGGCAACAAGGTAAGCATCCTTTTGTCTCTGTCAGTAATAATAGAGTTAATATAATTTTTTTAAAAATTTTCAGATGCAGATGTCTGCATCATATTTATTGAGGACAAAAGATTTATTTTATAATCCTCAATATAAAAAATTAATAAAACACAAAGAAAGATTAATTTAATATATTAATTATACGAATCCATAGTCAATTCGATTACCTTAACTCAAACTGATATCCGCTAATTTATCCAGAACGATGAGATATGATGCATGCAAGTCCCTCTATTGATCTTTTAATAATTTTCTGTATAAAAATTACTAATGAAAGTAAATTAGTGTTGATTATTTGTTTGCATTTTCTCTTGATCTACACTCCCTTAAAATTTTAAAATATCTTATAAACGAAATTGATGGACTTACAACCAAATTTCTAGTCAATAAAATACATTGAGATAAAATTTTAGATAAGAAGAGAAACCATATTTCTCGAAATCTAAATCCTTAGTATGCTGATTTATACAATGGATTCCATTTGTAAATTGCAGGGTTGCACATCAATAAGCATGACAGTGTACAACACAAGCTTTTGCTTCGTTTGCAGTCACTTGGCTTCTGGTGAGAAAGAAGGTGATGAGCTCAGGAGAAATTCGGATGTAGCTGAAATCCTGAAGGGGACACAATTTCCAAAAATTTGCAAAGGGCCAAATCCTCGAGCCCCAGAAAGAATAATTGATCACGAGTAAGTCTGTGCTCAAAATTATCATTAATTGTCACAAGATTTTACCTTCAATTAAAAGTAAATTTTATAATAATAGAACTTTTATAAACAAAATTTTTAATAAAATATAATAAGAAAATTCCAAATAATTTAATCCCGTAAAAGATTTCAAAATACCCTACTTTCAAAATAATTTTTTTAATTCGATATAAGTTTTTCTTCATCTATAATAAAAAATTAAAATAATTATAATTATTTTTTTTCTTTATTTTTTGGCTCATTTCTTCTTACGGTTTTGTATTATACATGTGTGAATGTGCAGCCGAGTGATTTGGCTTGGAGATTTAAATTATAGGGTGGCATTGAGCTATGAGGAAACGAGGATTCTTCTGGAGGATAATGATTGGGATGCCCTGCTTGAAAAAGATCAGGTTTGTTGGTTTCAAAATTATGTCTATAAATTTAATAGGATCTGTTATTATAATCAAATTTCTAAAGTTAATTGTTTTAACCTATTGAATACAGTTGAACATAGAGAGGGAAGCAGGAAGAACATTTAATGGATTCAATGAGGGAAAGATTTTCTTTGCCCCCACCTACAAATACTCCCAAAATTCAGACTGTTATGCTGGAGAAACTGTAAAATCCAAGAGGAAACGACGAACACCAGCATGGTATACACACATATCTTTTATTTTATTTTATTTTTTTGTTTCATAAAAAAAAAAATAAGCAGGCTCTTAGTATTAGTAATTTTGAGCTTGAATATCAGGTGTGATCGGATACTATGGCGTGGAAACGGCATCGAGCAACTGTCTTATATTCGTGGTGAGTCAAGGTTTTCCGATCACCGACCGGTCTGTTCGGTGTTTTCTGTGGAGGTTCAAAGGGACCTGAGGAACAAAAGCACCACCTGGTTGAGAAATGGCTTCTCTTGTGCAAACGCAACACTGGAATTTGAAGACTGCATACCTCAAAGGCATAGCTTCTATGAATTCTAATTAATAATTAATTATTGATAAATTAAATTTTAAATCTTAGAGAAAAAAATTGTACATTTTCATTAAGATCATATAGAAGTTATCATTAAACCAGTTGTATTAATATTTATCCTTCAATATTGTCGTAAGTGATCTCAAATATATATCTATATTTTTAATTAGAAAAAATTAGATACATGCACTATAAATATGGCAAAAAATTAACAGGAACGTAAACGTTGTCGTTTTGATCGTCTCTCTCGTTATTGTCTGAAGAGCTTCTTCCTGGTTCACCACTCTCGACCAAGTGTAGCTCTCTTTCACGGACATCTTGTGCTGTAAACACTTCGATTGTCGGACCAATCTGCTCATCTGATTCAACTCCGGCGACATGTGTTTGATCACACCCGCTAAAACGCTCACCTTCCAGGCTTTTTTAAGATCACCGAGGGTTCCTATATGGCGGTGGACCGTGTTCTTGAGAAATCCTTGTTCAATCAACCAACTTTCTCTCCCCGTCGGCCACCACGGAGGAACTAATCCCTCCTCCAACGGAAACTTCCGTTGCGGCTAAGAACAGTGTGGCATGAGAGTAGAAAGAATAGATCTCAGAGTGGTATCCTGCAACTCGGAGAGAAGATATGTCAGGGAATTCGGATAAAACTGTCCTCCAGTTTCATCTTTTACAAGCAGAGCTACGAATTCAGCGATGCCAATCGAAGCATTCTAATTGAATTTAACGGATTCTTTCCTCCATTCCCATAAGCTATTCGACGATCCCGTTACGGGTTTTCCTTTCTCCGGAACAATCCCGTAGACAAATCCCTGTCCCTTGCAGATTTCCATGATCTTCACCATGTACTCGAGAATGGAATCCTGAGCTCTCGACATCTTTTTCCAGCGAGAAGCTTCTTCTTTGGCCAATATTTTAGCTTCGTTGTCTTGATTTCGTATCTCTTTAACCTTTTGCAGTCTCCTCCGATCTCTTTACGACCTTTTATTGAGATCCTCATAGCTGATCTCTGATGAAACTAGCATTGGCGGTTTCCTTTGTACAAATTTAAAATTTTTTAATTAGCAGTTGAGGCATATAATTGTAAATAGAGGGTTAGTTAGCTTAACCAGTAGAATCTCATCATTCTCTAGAAATAACCGTTTTTTTTTATATATATACACAGCATATTTGCTATTCTCTTTAATGAAAACTGATTTCATTCAATTATTATTTTATTTGATCAAAGCGGTAGGAAATTTCTCTCTTCTTCTTCTTTCAGTTTTTTGTGTTCATTGCATACTGTTTCTCTTCTTCTGTTTTCCTTGTGATTTCTTCCCTTTCATATATTTTATTTAACAAAACCATAGTTACTCCAACCAATATCGACAAAGATGACACTGGTGGTCTTCTTCCTATACCTTAAGGAGGCAATAAGATTCAGCTAGTGAATGATGTGATGAATCTTCATAGTTTGGATAATCCGGAAATTTCACTTGTAACTGCTCTATTTACATGTGATAATTTCTTAACTTGGGAGTACTTTTATTCAAATTTCTCTTGGTGCTAAGGATAAGTTGAGATTCATTTATGGATCCATTTTTAAGCTTGATAAATCTAGTCTTGAATTTTTGAAATGGAAGAGGATTGACGATCCTTGGATCTATTTCTAAAGAAATTGTTGAATCATTTTTATTCTACTTTACGGTTAAGGCTTTTTGGAATGAACTCGAAGAAAGATTTTATGAGAGTAATGGACCTCAGATTTATGAAGTACAGAGAAATATTACCTCTGCAGAACAAGGTACTAATTCCTTGACTATGTACTATAACAGGTTTAAAAAATACTGGGATAAACTTAATAGGCTTATGCCTATACCTCATTGTGAATGTGGAGGTTGCACCTGTAATATGTCTAGGAAGTTTGCTGATACGGATTCTTCCCACAAGCTTATGCAATTTCTCATGGGTTTGATTGATGTACGAAGGAGTGAAGAATCAAATCTTAATGCTTGATCCTATGCCTAATGTGAATAAAGCTTATTCCATGTTGTTGACTGTTGAAAGGCAGAAACAGATTCTTAAAGGGCTCACTGAGTCATTGACAGGGAATGCTATGATGGTGAAAATTTGGAATTCTTATAGATCTGAAAGTTCTAAATCTGGAGGTAAGAAGAAGATCTGGACAAGAAGAATGATAGGATCTATAAGCATTATAACTTTATAAGGTACTGGCTCATACCAAGGATTCCTGTTTCAAACTTGTTGGCTATCCTAATTGGTATGAGGAGTTACAAGCCAAAAAGGAGAAGAACAAAAACATCACCAAGGTGAATATGGTTGATACTCTTTTGGATTCAGATAATGTTGTTGAGGGCAAACAACAGGAATGGATGGTAGATTTTATCAAGCAAGAGATGGCAAAATATGTTAAGGGGAAGCAAGTTGCTGATAGTTTCATGAATTTTGCTCAAGTTGTTAATTTTACATGTATGAGCATAATTTTTAGTTCTTGTGCTTACTTGTGACACCCCTAATTGTCGGGGTCATGCCCGACATAGAGATAGGGATATCCTACCCCCATAAGCCTCGGACAGAACCTGTATACAAATTAGAGTATGTAGAACTGTACATATCATATACAGATCATGTAATTACATATAACGGTTCCATGCCCTATATCATAACATACAAAGATGCAGTATGTTATACCCAAAATTATCTTATAAAGTTATCTTATACTTGTACCCAAAATTTCAAAACTTGTAAATATACGAAAACTTGAAAGCAAATATATTTATCACATGTTTTCTTTTTTATTTTTATATTTTCCCCACTCACTGAGTTTTTCCCAAAACTCATCCCTATACAGTTTCTTAGTTTTGCAGGATTTACTTTCATAATAAGGACTTGTAGAAGCCTCTGAGAAGTACATTGGAACACCAGATACTCAATGTAGTCACATAAGAATTTGTATTTGCATGAGTCCATCTATTCTGTGTATATAGGCATAGTGCCTGATAATGTACATAGCTTATTAAAGTAATATTCTTATGTATCTGATATAAAATATCAGAAAATAGGAATCATAGCAGATGTAAAGTATCAAAAAATCAGTATATATATATAAAAAATAATGGAAAGCCATTAACTCAATTAAAATCAAAATCATATTCTGATATCAATCATAATATCAGGACATCAACTACATGTTTCTATGATTTTAGAATTATAATTTCAGAGTGTCAGAATTAACAGATAAGTATGTAGATATATCATCAAAGACCATGGTCAGAATATAGAATGTCCTTCGTCCCCTACTTCTCACATGTACCGGTACCTCCACAGAACAGATAACAGAATGTGCTTTCAAAGCACATGTACTTTCCCCCTTATGGCTCTCGACTAGGATAAGAAAATACGAAATATAAGCTAAATACGGATATTAGAAACAGAGGAAAACATAAAAAAAGGAAATCAGAAACAGATATAATGACTTTTAAGTAAGTCATAATATCTTCGTATTAAACAGACTATAAATTTTG
>JAVXUL010000020.1:2919587-2942305 GCA_035590515.1 Trichilia minutiflora
TTTGAACTATGTTGTTGTGAAACATTTATGATTTATGAAATGATTTTGTAATTCATGATTTATTTATTTGGGGACAGGATAGTCCCTATGGATTGTATTAGTAAAATATTTTATGTGTGGTGCGCACCGTTCTGTTGAAACACTTGAGATTTTATTTGTACTCATATGCGTGATGTTTGGGTGTTTGGATTGTTGTGTATTGGACTGTTTTGGAAACAGGATTTTGTTGAAGCCTTACAGGCCTACAGGGGTATTCTGGGGTTTGAGTACACCCTGGAGGTCTGTGGCGTCTGTCACAGGTGGGCCCCACGGATTGGGGTGTGATAAATAAAATCTAATTATTTAAAATTTAAATAAATATATTAGTTTAAAAATAAATTTTTTGAAATTTTAATATATAAAATAAATTCATAATTTTGTTTACTCTAAAATAATTTTTAATTTAATTCGTTTCACTTACTTACCAAATATAATAAAATAAAAAATAGTAGAATTAGATTGAATTCTAAATGTTCGTAATAAATACAAAGGTAAAGGGATAAAATTGTGATCAAACATCTTTAAAAAAATTATTTAATGCTTTGTAAGAACTTTGGTTTTTTATTTGTTTATTCTATAATTTGTTAATTACATATTAAGATTTTAACAACCCACTAAATCTTCATTCACCCACATTTTAAATATATTTTTTTTACTTTAAATAATGGTTCGACAAGGATTAGTCTTGCCCAAGTACTTTTAATCGGGATTGTTATAGCTTAAACAATGTTAAAGTTATCTTAGTCAATAAATTATAATTTTTAATATATAAAAGACACTTGTTAATTATTAGATAATATAAATTAATTAATAAAATTTATGTGTAAAATCAAATAAAAAATTTAACCCTCTCCTTTTATATATATTGGTGTCTTAATTGATAACATTGGAATCTTTTGCAGATCTCATATTTTATTTAACAAATATATATCTACAATTAATAATTAGCAAATAATAATTTAATAAAAACAACATTCTACCTTTTATATATATATATATATATATATATATATATATGAACATTAACAATTCGATTCCATATGAGATCGATAAGTAAATAGTGTTAATTGAATTTGATCGATTTGTGAATAATAAAATTTAACACGATCTTATCTAATTGATTGATCGTATCAAGTTAAAAGATTAAATCTAAGAGAATTTGATACGTGATAAATTTAAATTTATTACGGTGCATTCTAAATTTTATTTACGAGCTTAGAATAATAAGATTCAATAAATTTTATTTTTATAGATCGATTCGGTTTGATATGATTCTAATCTATAATATATATATATATTATTAAAATAATAAAATATTATTATTGAAATAAATTTTTTAACCCATGTGCTCGACTCGTAGGCTCGACATGGCATGGGTCATGCTTCATAGACTATGTCTTTTTTTCCAATCCAAATATAATTCACTTCAATTATTGCACTTGTTTAGACTAGTTTAATAGATTAACTCACAAAACCCGTTTTCATAAGCCAATTTGTCACCTCTGATGAGCATGGTGGACTTCCGAATTTCATTTCATCCCCGTTCTTACTTGCTTAAATTTTGCATAAATATAGATAAAAGTTTTTGTCCAATGATCAAAATATAAATTTGTAACAATTTACCATCATAAATTGGTAACACTAGCACATGTAAAACGGCAACCTTGCTATCTATCACATTTTAATGACCCCACTTACACAAGAAATTAAAAATTTAGAAATTTGGGTCATGCTACAACCTACGTTCTCAATTTTTTTCTAAGTCTTCTTTTTTTTATAAATAAAAAATTTAATAAAAGAATAAGAAATTATAAAGTATAATAAAAAATCAAAAAATATAATAAAAATTAAGTATTATAATAAAATAATTAAAAATTAATTAAAACTATATGCCTTATTTAAAACAAAAAATTAAGAGATGTATAATACATTTAAAAGATTAATTAGTTAATACCAATGAGAATAATTAACCAAATGATATATTTAGTATATATTATTGATTTGGTATTAATTGATGGTCTAAATAAGACGGACTAATGCAAGTCTTACTCTTAAACATTTGATAAAAAAGATTAAAAAAAATTAAGAGATAAGATATATGGAATGTTTATATGTATAATTGTATGACTCATTGAACAAACCATGCAGTCGAGTCGATGGAAGGGTTATAAAGGCAGGCAGAGGCAGTCGGTCTTACATTTATTGATTGGTCCGTTCTAATTAAGACAGACAGATTAATGCAAGTTGTTTTCTTAAAAATTAAAATAAATAAATTTAAGAGATGCATGTAGTACGGTGATTCGGATGTCGTCATTTGTGTGAGTCATTTTACACAACTTAATTGACCACAGTTGTGAAAACGCCATATAAATCCCGTCAGCCACGCATTCTCACAACACAACAAAGTTACCAATTCTTTGCATTCCAATATCTCCACTCAAGCAAAAACACAAAGAAAGAAAGAAAGAAAGAAGGATCAACCATGGAACCCGAAGCTTCATCGTAAGGATCACTCCTCTTTCATTATTACTTTTCTTTCCAATATAAATTTAGAAATTTCTCACCCCTGTTTTTTTTTATAAATTTTCTACCAGGTTCGAAACAAGTGAGATTCTAGCTAATTTTCTTGCTTCTACTACATTACTATCCGACTCATGGACGCTCTGCGATATTGCAAATTCAATCCCAAACCAGAGTTTTTTAATGGAAGAGATTGGAAGGATTGGTTTTGTTGCTTTTTCAAACATGGGAATAATTTCAGAAGCAGATTTTTGTTGTGGGAATTTGGTGGGTTTGGATGAGAAAACGGATCATCATCAGCTTTTTACACCTTTACACAGACAGATCAATGAAGGAGAAGAACCAATCATGGTGCATGAGGGATTCTTGCGTCTGTTCTTATCAATTTATGGACCAAATTTTCGAAACCAGGTTAGTTTCTAAACTAAGTTTTAATTTATTGAAATTCGTGATTGTGATTCCGATGATGCGTCCTGGGGATGATTAGAGTTTCCATTGTCATTTCCTCCAAATAATTCAATTTGGGGATAATTACATATGGGTCCATATTGTCTGTGTTTTCATATATCGAGGTATAGTGTTTTCGCTTGTATCAAATAGGTACTTTAAAAGGATTCTTTTTAGGTAAATTCATTGTATCATGAATAGTAAACCGTATGACATAAATTTGAGTGTAAACTCTAGTTTATTAATATATATAAAATAATTAATTATATATTTGATTTAATATCAATAAATTATAATATTAAAAAAAATTGTATGAATGAGGACCTACTAGAGATAAATTGAAAAATTCTGTAATTGTATGTAAGGATAGAAGATTATATAACTAAAATGTTATTATCCCATATCCTTTAGAAGTGTAAATAATAACAGATTATGTTGATTTTTTTTTCTTTTTATCTTGTTTTCTATAGATTGTAAAACAATTAATTTGTAATAAAATTTTTAGATTAAAATTATTATCACTTACCTCCTCAAAAATTAATAATATTTCACTTAAAAAACAAAATGATAAAATAAATACTTAATTCCCTCTCTCTCTCTTTTTAATATATTGTCAATTACCTTTATGAGTTATACTTTGATATACAAATTTTAATTACAAAATATTTAATTAAATATTTTTGTTTATAAATAGTTATTAAATATATGTATATGCACACATATATATTTAATAATAAAGAATAAATTAATAATTATGTTTATTTTTATTGTTAATAATAAAATATAAAGTAATTGTATGTGATAATTTTATAAAGAAAAGAAGGTAAATATCTATTTTTGTATTTTTTTTTAATCCAAGTGAAATATTATCAAATTTTAAGGGAGGTAAGTAATAATATCCTTAGGTTATATTATATTTTAGGGATAACAACATTATAACAGCATTACCCCTTATATTATAGGGACAAAAAATTGGCAAACCTCTTAGACTAAAATTATATTAATTTTAATAATTAGGATAATAGGAAATTTTAAAAAATCTCTCTCTATAAAATAAAAGAAAAGAAAAGAAAAGAAGAGAAGAGAAGAGAAACAGCTAGAAGTCTCTCAATCAAAGAAACTGTAGGATAATTATTTTTGCTGAACAGTCTAAGTTCATTGTTATAGGGACTGGGGAGAAGACTCCAAATTATTGATTTGTCTTCAGTCAGAGCTGGGCAGCACAAAATGTTGACCTAAATTTTCATTTTTTATACAATTTTTTGGTTTTGGGGTCACACTTTTGAATCTGTCTTCCCAGTTTTTGGTAAAAGTTTTTTCCAAGTTGTGCTTATTCATCCTTGATGATGAAATTTTTGATTTTCAAACGAACTTAAAGTGAAAGTGCTTTTTCAGATTTGTTTGTTCATCTTGATCTTACACATAAATATGTCCCATAAAGATTAAGAAATGACCTTTTTTAACAACCCCTTTTCAATTCAAGCTTTAGGAATGAAAATGAATCTGTGATACTGACTTTGTCATTTAATAATTTATTAATGTTAACAGTTTTTTTTTTTTTTTTTGTCATTTTTCTAATAGTATGAGTTGATCATTCTGATAGTTGCCTATAGAATTTCAAATAAATCAGAACAAGAAGATTGAAAATGTACATATATATGTATGCAGATGTTGGCCTTAACACAGAAATGCAAGTCCTTAGTTATCACAGGCCATTCTATAAGAGGAACAACAGCAGCTCTGGCAACTCTTTGGCTCCTCTCTAACCTCCAGAAATCAATCGCTTCTTCGTTCTCAGTTCTCTGCATCACTTTCGGGTCACCATTGCTAGGAAATGAGTCCCTTTCTCGAGCAATTCTCAGAGAGAAATGGGATGGTAGCTTTTGTCATGTTGTTTCCAAATATGATATTATGCCAAGAATTCTCTTTGTTCCACCAGTTCAACTCATTCCTCGAATGCAATTCCTTCAATCGCATAACGATGATGCAAAAGCTGAAATTTTCCGATTGGTATTGGCTTACTTGGAAGTAATTGTTAAATCTGAAGAAGCAGGTTCAGCTAGAAGTACTCTATTTTGGCCATTTGGTAGCTATTTTTTCTGCTCCGAAGTAGGAGCTATTTGCATGGATAATGCGGCTGCTGTTATTAAGATGATGTATTTGATGCTTACAATGGGTTCGCCATTTTCTAGCATAGAGGATCGTCTCAAATACGGCGATTATATTTCGAGAATCTCTCTGCAGTTCTTACACCAAAGAAACTTTATGCAGGAAGATCTTCCTGGATCATGCTACGAAACTGGAGTTGCATTGGCTTTGCAGTCTTCTGGCATAGCTGTCCAGGTAAAATGCCTTCCATGGTAAGTGTATTTCAAATTTATAACATGATGACCTTAATCTGATTTTCAAGTTCTTTATATTGATTTCAATATATAGGATCCGATTGCAAGACCAGCCAGACAATGCTTGGAGATGGCAAGAAGAATGGGGCGCAAACCAACCCTCAATGTGGCAAATCTAGCCATTAAATTGTCGTTTTTCAATCCCTACAGAGCTCAAGTAGAATGGTACAAGGCATGTTGCGAGGATGCTGATGAACAAATGGGGTACTACGACTCCTTCAAGCAAAGGGGAGCGTCAAAATGTGCCTCACAAGTAAATATGAATAGGATCAAGCTTGGTATGTTCTGGGATGGCATAATAAACATGTTGGAGAACAATCATTTTCCAC
This sequence comes from Trichilia minutiflora, assembly GCA_035590515.1. Classification (NCBI taxonomy): domain Eukaryota; kingdom Viridiplantae; phylum Streptophyta; class Magnoliopsida; order Sapindales; family Meliaceae; genus Trichilia; species Trichilia minutiflora. The sequence continues at coordinate 2,925,325 of JAVXUL010000020.1, forward strand.
ATGATTTCCACAGGAGGAATAAGTGGGTGAACGCTTCTCAATTCTATAAGCTTCTTTTTGAACCACTGGACATTGCAGAATATTATCGAACCGGGGAGCATCGACGTAAGGGTCATTATATCAAGCATGGAAGAGAAAGGAGGTATAAGATTTTTGACAGATGGTGGGAAGATAGGAGGGTTAATGAGGAAGAAAACTACAAAAGGAGCAGATTGGCTAGCTTGACTCAAGATTCTTGCTTTTGGGCAAAGTTAGAAGAAGCAAGAGAGTGTTTAGATAATGTTAAAAGTGAGAGTGATAAAAGGAAGATCGATTTGTTATGGAAGGACGTCATTGAGTTCGAAAAGTATGCTGAGAAACTGGTGGAGAGTAAGCAGGTATCTAAAGATGTTTTAGCAAGAAATTCAAGCTATATTGTGTGGGTGGAAGATCTCAAACAACTGAGATTACAATTAATGCAATTCCCTGTAACTTTTCCAACTTTAGTAGATCGGATGGTGAATTAGAATCCCTAAGATTTTGTATTCTGGATTAATGTTTGCTTATTTATCAGGCTTTGTACCATATTTTTTCAAAAACAATGAATGCTAGCAACTTTGATACATAGAAGTGTAGATGCATAACTTAGACTAGAAGAGATGTTTTCCATTGAGGTTTTATAGTGGCACAGCCACTGTAAGATAAAAGCTAATATATTAAATTTTAATTGTAAATTGAGCGATTTCAAATGAAAGCCAGCAATACAATCAAGAAGTATGCAATTGCTGCTAACAGGAAGGCACTAGAATCCACCCAACAGTTGCTAGAATTGATTGGCATGATGCATGTTGCAATATCTTACTAAAGTCCAGTGTGAATCTGGATTAAGTAAAGCTTATTGTGTGAGAAGATTGACTCAAGATCAATGGGAAAGGAAGTCCAATTAAGGCACCGATATTACTGGTTTGAGGCACCGACGTTGCTAGTTTGACTATATTCAAAACCTACCCTAAAATTTGAGAATGCACGGAAAAACGATCGGAATTATCCCCTAAACCAGTTGTTGATTAAAACTAATATTTGAAAAGATATAAATACCCTTAAATTTTAATTTATGGAGAAAAAAAACCTAAATTATAATCAAGTCCTTAAAATTATATTTATTTATAATAGTTTTAAATATTTTAAATGCAATTTAATTTTAACAAACTTAAATAAGTTCTTAGAAATATATTTGTTTTTAGAATATTATTATCAATATTTTTATTTTATATTTAATATTATTTTTAATTTTTATTTATTTCATCTTAAACTCAATTTTTTTAATTTTATCTCATGTGCTATTATTATATTAAAATTATAATTATAATTATAAATTCTTTATTCTTATCACAATTCACAAATCTTGCTTTTATATTAAAATTAAGATAATAACATAACATATTTTAATGGTTAATATATAAATTTTATTATTTTTAAAATAAATTAATTCACTATTTTTTATTTTTATCATTTGAATTTTATTTTTAAAAATATTTTTGATGTACTTGCACTTTATCCTTCTCAATAAATCATTTAATAAAATGCATATTGTCATTTTTTTCTTTTATTTCATTAAATTTATTTTTCAAATACATCAAATAATTTGAAATATATGATTATGTTACTAGTTTATTAATTTTCTAATCACTTTTTATTTTAATAATTTTTAAAATATAAATTTTAATATACTCATATATCTTTGTTAGTAGTGATTTTATTTTATTTTTACATGTTAGAGGTACAAATAAAAAAATCTCCATAAATTATATTTTGGTTAAAAAAATTAATCTACCTAAAATAATAATAATAATAATTACGAACAATCAATAATGTCAGTAAATAAAAATATTTTACAATTAAAAAATATTTAAAAGTAAAAGTTATTGATAATTTATGCGAATACTTTCCATGATAACAATGGACCGATAATTTTTACTACTAATAATAAGGAAATTTTTAATTCATTTTCTAAACGTTTTCTTAAATTGATACATTCTCAGAAAAAAATTTACGAAAATATCGATGCTTGTCGGCAAAATTGGAGGCATGGCCAAGATTAGGTTAGAATATGTGCACCTGGCTGCTTTGGGGTAGACATTAATTCACATTATATAAAAGGGGAGTACCTTATGCATGAACCTTCCTACAGGGAAAAAGCTGTGGCTCAGGGTCACCTGCTGACAAAAATACACCCTTCTATGATGTGACAATCCATATCGTTAGTAAGAGTAAATCTGGACTGAGTTATATAAGTTCTGAACTCGCTTCACAGAATTACAAAACAAAATAACAAAACAGACATTATTTACTTTATCTTAGTTGGAGTTGTTGCAGTAGATATTCCTTGCATCCAACAGCTGGCAGCTGCCAAAGCATTATCAAAGTCAAAGCCCAAGTCACAGATGCATATTTGAAAGTGATAACAAAGCTATAACAAGGCAATTAAGCAAATTGGTCTGCTTGCTTTGCCTAAATAAAACGGGCTAGCTTTAAAGTTCTTGTCAATCATTACCACTCTTGCTAAGATTGAAACTGCATATCTACCAACCCAACCAATTGTGTATATTGTAGTTATGCAGTCTTCACCGCAATAACTTTTATTAATAATAAGTCTCACAATAATAGAGATGGCTGCTAGAGCTACACTGAATTTGATGGAACTCTATGCTTTGGGTGCACTGGACTCCATATTGATGAAAATGAATTCCTTTATCTCTTGATAAAAATCTGATTTGTTAACCCATGTGGAAAATAATTAATTATGATTTTCTGAAAATTATTAGAGATGTTTTTTCAATACTCTTTGCATAGGTGTCAGGTTAATTGCCCAAAATTTAAAACCCAACCTTTTGATATTGAAAAAGTAATTCATGTTGGAAGAATTTCTGTACAGTTCTTGATGTAAAGAAGCTTAATGATAAAAAACACTACATCACAATACCAATTGGATCCAAGGAGGTCACTAATAATGTTTTGGCAAGAAACTCAAGCTCTGTTTCACGAAGAAACTTGAGATTACGGTTACCTTAATTCCCTGTTACATTCCCAACTTTTGATCGGATAGTAAATTCTTTCCATAGGATTTTGTATTCTAGAATAATGATTGCTTATCTTCAGGATTTATAATATAATTTCAAGACAATAAATGCTGCCAGGTGCTAGCAGCAACTTCGGTAATCATCCTCCAAACAGATGCATGCAATGAGTGCTTCCAACAAAGCACCAAAGTTCAGCCAAAAGTTGTCAAATGTGAATATGAATTCAGTAAAGCTTATTCTATGAAAGGGGGAATTCCAAATTCCCCCTTAACATTTGCCCAAAAAACAATCACCCCCCTCCCCTCTTTGTTGGCAAAATCTAAGCCATCAATTACAAAAAATGAATGGATGGGATTTTGTCAACAAGAAGGGGAGGGGGGTGATTGTTTTTTGGGTAAACATAAGGGGGAAATTTGGAATTGCCCCGTTTGTGAATTTTACGACAATTTTAGACTTTGAAGCAATATGGAAAAGTTTTTTGTGGTATGATATCATAATTATTATTGCCCATTACAGTGTAAGCAGCTTTTGAAATTAATTATGTTTAGTGCTTTTGGGAGTGTTTTTGTCACAAAGTGCTTTTGAGTAAAGTTGTTCTTTTAGAGAATTCATGTCTGGAATTGAGATACTGCGTGTTTACAAAAATGTTTAAGGCATCTTTAAAATCTAAATTAAAGTAATAAAAGCAATATAATTAATTATAAAAATACAGTATTTTAATTTTAGATCAAAAGTTAATATTATTAAATATTTTTTGAAATTTTAAAATAAAAAAATATACTGCATCTAAGGGCCAATTTGGGATTGGTGATGGTGGTGTGCTGATGAAATATTTTATTAATTATTAAAAATGCAGTTGAGTGTCTGGTAAACCTTCTTATTGAAAGAGTTTGTTATTAAAAGGGTTGTATGTGTGATTTGGGTGTATATTTGGTACGATTTTAAATTATTTGTGATTTAAATGAGATGTTTGAGTGGTAATATATTTAATCAATATCTTTCTGGAAATTAGTCGGACGAGACTCGTTAATGGGGACAAAGTTTGGATATTTCGAATTATAAAAAAGTGTTGTATGTTTTAAAAATAGCATATGAGCATTTAATAAATTTTAATATTAAAATTTTATTACAATTTATATTAATTATGGTAAACATATGATTATATGATTAAACTGTTCATATATCTATTTTTATTCATAAAATTATTGAAGTAATGTTATAAATTTTTAAGAAACATCGTTTAATATAATTATATCAAATAAAATTTATGGTTTAAAGTATAATTATATGATTTTACATCTAAGAATATTGTATCAAAAACAAATTAACTTATTTGATAAGATTTAAATATTCTTTATATGTGATTAATAAAAAATTTTGTAATATAATAATAAATATATAATATAAATAAAATTTATGAAAATATAGGGTATAATTATCTTTTTATTGAAATAATAAGGTTATAATATGAATTTAAAAATCACAATAAATATATTCTTGGATTGTTTAATAAGCTACTTGCTTATTAAAAGCAATTCCTTCTCTACTTCCAAAAACTACTGTCAAAAAATAATAAATTATAAAATAAATAATTTTAAATTTTTTGTCAAATACAAATATATCCAAAAATTATAAAATAAATTGTTTATTTCTTTTCAAATGCATTTACCAATAGGGCTCTAAATGAGCCTAAAACTTAGCAATATCATTAAAAAAAAAGAATCATTACTTAATTAGTGTTACATCATTAAAAATAATAATTATTTAATAAAAATAGTAATTAATTAGTGTCACGTTAGTTAAATATAAATTTTTATCCTAATTAATCCTTTAAGCAGCAAATCACAACTGTGATTTAATCATTTATTTTCTTACCATTTTAATTTCTCCGAAAATACTGGAAAATCGATCCTTAAAAACAGGCCACGAAAATTAATAAAAAGAAAAACAAAACAAAAAAATTACAACCATCCCCCAAAAAATATTCCCGGAAAAAATTACACAAATCCATTCCCACAGAAAACCAATAATTTTTTTTTTTTGCTCGCTCAATATTGAATATCTTTTTTTCTCTCAATTTCTTTTTATTTTTCTTTTCTTTTTTCTTCTTGAATTTTGATTGAATGATTTAAAGCATGAGTCCAAAATCTGATTCCAATCGAGAAATGAGCAGCCCTACGACACCAGAAGAAAATTCTGTCAAAAATGAAAAGAAGAAGAAGGTATTTTTTATTTTATTTTACTTATTTTGGGTTTTTCAAAATTTTATTTTATTTTATTTTTTTATAATTTCTTGATCTTGTAATAGGGTACTAAAATTAATATTAATAGTTTATATTTTTATTTGAAAATTACAAAAAATAAAGTCAATTATTCCAAAGATTTTTGGTTCAAAGAGAAGTGGAAGAGGCTCAGATGATGATGTACTCAAATCAGATGGAGATGGAAGTTATTGTGGTATATTTCTTAATTTTTCTCCTTAATTTTTTTAATTTTTTAATAGTTTCAGTTTAATTTAATTTTGGATTGGGTTTGGTAGATGTTGAAAGCAGGATGGAATCAAGAAGAAAATCGTTCATTGAGGGAGCTCCATTAATGAGAAAAAGTTTCTCAGGTACTCATGGATTAGGTGAAATCAGCATTAATTTAAATTTGAATCGGGATATATGCAAATATATTCTAATATTTTTAAATTTTTGGTTGCATATTTTAGATTTTATAATATTATTTTAATTTATACATTACATTTAAAAAATATAAAAATTATTTTACAGACCATATAAATTTTTTGTCATATTTTTTTATTTATATTTTGAAAAATAATAATAAAAGAGTTAAAATTCATCCGTAATATGATTTAGTAGTAAAAAAGGATCAGTGTTATATTAAGTTGATCTCGAATTTGAGTTACAAATTGATATTATGATTTAAGTAGGAATCTAGGTGATGAATTGTTGAGTTAATTTCTCTTAAGATTTTATTTTATCTGTTCTTCTTGTTTTTGTATCGATCTCGAATTTAATAATGTTTAATCACTATTTTTATAATATCGTTGATTGTTAAATCAAATTATATATTATTTCTCTTATTGGATTTATACTTTAAATGGGATAGATTAGAATATTCCTTGTATAACAAAAAAAAATAAATGAGTTAAAAATTATATAATTATATTTTAATATTATCATGTCATTTGGTGGGCCAGTATTGATTGATTATGGAATCGTGTCCAATTGTGGTAGTTTACCTAATTTTGATTACTGCCCCAATGTGTAGTGATATAACCCTTACCAATACTTTGAAATAAAACATGTCGAACTTAAGACTTTTGTGCATTTTGGAAAAATGTAAACCTAAAATTTCTTGCATTCTTCTACTTCCAGAAAGGCAAGCCAGGCAATCCAGTCCAGGCATTGAAGGCCTGAACTTGTCGAATTACGATCAAGTGATGACTCCGGTATCAGAAATCCAGCTCCTGAGGTACGGATTCTTGTTTAAGATGTACGTATTTATTTGCCCGCTTGGCAATATCTTTTCGTGTTTTGTCATTTTGGTCCCTCTAGCTGCTCATGTTATATTATATCTTACAATAGGATTGGGCTTGTAGGATTTTTGTTGCAACATGGAATGTGGGAGGGAAGACTCCTAGCAATAACCTAAACCTTGAAGATTTCTTGCAGGTTGAGGGATGTGCTGACATTTATGTTTGTGGGTATGATTTCAAAACTTGCGATATATTTTTTTTAATGTTTTGTTATTTTTAAGAAGTTTAACCATTCAAAGTGTGATATTCACGTAATAAATATAACATAACGATTCAATAATGTTGATGTAATATTTCGTACCAAGTCCCAAAGGGGGGTGCGGTTCAATGGTGAAGAGGGCACGTTGGACGGTGAGTGGTTTTGTGTTCGACTCTCACGAGTTGTATTTTTTGTAAGAGTTTGGGATAATCAGAGTTTTATCCTGTGTTTGATATTATTGCAGGTGGTCCCTACATCCACATTTCTTTGACTAAGGTCAGGTGTCGTGTGATTTGTAATCACGTGTCCCTCGGGATAGGTGCCTCATCCCGTGTGTTCAGTTGGACGTCGTAATGATGACTGAATACATGAGTTTTCTCATATCCAAAAATAAATAAATAAATAAATAAATTTCATATCGAAATCAACATCCAAACCTTGTTTAGGTGGTATTCATGTGATAATCATAAAAAATATGTCCTTAATTCAAGTCTTTTTACTTACGAATAGAAATCCAAGTTTCATATGTGAAGATGACCTAACTGATGAATAGAAATCCAAATTTTATACGGGGAGACAACTCAGGGTGGGTTAAAAAATCTTTTAGCCGACTTTAACTCTCTTTGAAAATATAACAAATTTTTTGTGTGATTTATAGGTCCGAGTATTAATATTGATACAAAATTTCATATCAATAAAAATAATTTACATACCATATTGTATTGAGTTCCATATTTAAATATTTTCATTGCTAAAATCCAATATTAGAGGGTAGTTGTGATATTTCGATAAGGATTGAGGATCTATTTGTTTTTAATGGATAAACTATGTTACTAATTGTGAAATCATAAAAAATAGGGACCTATATATATCATTATTTCTTCTTTTTTTTTCAGGTTTCAGGAAATCGTTCCACTTAGTGCTGGAAATGTTTTAGTGATAGAGGACAATGAACCAGCAGTAAAATGGCTAGCCCTAATAAACCAAGCACTCAACACCCCACGAAATGATTCTGTCTTCTCTTCTTCTGACTCATATCCTGAAAAAAACACACAAAACAACAACACAAAAGAAGCAAAATCACAAAGCAGTCTTAACTTTTTTCAGAAGCCATCTCTGAAAGTTCTGAGCCGAAATTTAAGGGCAGAAAATAGCAGTCTTCTCAAGGCCTGCAACTGCCCTTTTGAATCCCCCCTCCGAGAGTGGCGACGAATAAGAAAATTGAGTGACAGAACATGTAAATTAGACAGTAACCATGAATCTCTGAAACCGCAGAGAAACAACAGTAGCGTTGAGGAATTATTTTCCATTACTGAAATTCCTTCAACTTCTTGTACATCAGCACAGATGAGTTATAGGCTTATAGCAAGCAAGCAAATGGTTGGGATTTTTCTGTCCATCTGGGCTAGAAAAGATTTGGTGCCTCATATTGGTCATCTCCGATTGTCTTCTGTGGGAAGAGGAATTATGAATTATTTAGGCAACAAGGTCAGCATCCTTTTGTCTCATTAAATATAATAGGAATATAAATTTGTTAAAAATTATCAAATGCGGAAGTCTGCAGGTTATTAAAATGAGCTTACTAAAGGACATTTTTTTAGTGGTTCTCAATATAGAATTGGTAAAGACAAAACAAAAATCAATTTTAATGTCTTAATATTTAATTCTATCTAAAGAGAATTGAATATTCATCTTTTAGTAATTTTTTATATAAATAGTGTTGACTATGGGTTTGAAATTTATCATGATTTAAACCCACTTAAATTTTTAAAATAGGAGAATGTCAAATACAATCTATAGTTCACATATATCTTTTTTTTATAAATATTTTTGAAGTTTGAAACTGATGACAAATATATTTATTTTTTGATAATTATGACAAAGTTTAAAATATATTTTTATAAAAATTAGGTTTTAATAATTATTATAATATAAAAATGATAATTAATTAACGTAAAGAGGGTATTTATATTTTAAACTTTAGCAGTATTTGTAACAAAAAATAAAAAAATATATTTATAATTTCTTGAAACTATGGGAGAGTATATGTCATTCTCCCATTTAAACTATTTTATAGGCCATATCTATAGATTTAAAACCAAATTTCCCATCAATGAACAAATTTAATTAAATTACATTCAGATAAAACTTTAGATCGGGAGAGAATCTATATTCATCGTGAATCTAAATTAGGATCTTTAATATGCTGATTTATACATTAGATTACAACTGAGTTGAAAATTGCAGGGTTGCACATCAATAAGCATGACAGTGTACAACACAAGTTTTTGCTTCGTTTGCAGTCATTTGGCTTCTGGTGAGAAAGAAGGTGATGAGCTCAGGAGAAATTCGGACGTAGCTGAAATCCTGAAGGGGACACAATTTCCAAAAATTTGCAAAGGGCCAAATCCTCGTGCCCCGGAAAGAATAATTGATCACGAGTAAGTATGTGTTCAAATTATCATTCATTATAACAAATTTAAAGTAGATTTTATACTAGTAGGATTTTTAATAACATATAATAAGAAAATTCTAAATAATTTAACCCAGTAAAAATTTCAAGATACCCTAGTCTCAAAAAAAAATTTTCTTTTGTTCCTTTCTTCTTACGGTTTTGTATTTTATGTGTGAATGTGCAGCCGCGTGATTTGGCTTGGAGATTTAAATTATAGGGTGGCATTGAGCTATGAGGAAACAAGGATTCTTCTGGAGGATAATGATTGGGATGCCTTGCTCGAAAAAGATCAGGTTCGTTGGTTGTTAATTGAGAATATTAATTAGTCAACAAATTAAAAGCTACGTACACTGTTTACATTTTGTTAAAATCCTTCTCTCGCATAGATTGATATTAAAATCTCCATTGCATTAAAATTTCAACTATAGATCATTGATTTATATGCAGCATATTGAAGATATCTTCCTGTATTTATTTATTTATTTTTCACTTGGCTGACTGGTTTAACCTATTGAATACAGTTGAACATAGAAAGGGAAGCAGGAAGAACATTTAATGGATTTAATGAGGGTAGGATTTTCTTTGCCCCCACCTACAAATACTCCCAAAATTCAGACTGCTATGCCGGAGAAACTGTAAAATCCAAAAGGAAACGACGAACCCCGGCATGGTATATACACATTTTTATTCTATTTTTTTCAATAATCAAAAGGATTTTTAATAAAATATATTAGATTAGGTAGTGTTTATTTTTTTGCATAAAATATAATATATACAAAATCTAATTAAACTAAATCTAAAATTCTGAAAATTATTGATCTTCAATATATAATCTTTATAAATGTATAGACAAACTCTGTATAGAGTGTGGAATAGATAAAAGATATGAGGATATTTTTAAAATTATTATTAAATGCCCTCATTCAGAAATTTTTTAATAATTTTGAGCTGTTATATCAGGTGTGATCGGATACTATGGCGAGGAAACGGCATCGAGCAACTGTTCTATATTCGTGGCGAGTCGAGATTTTCTGATCACCGACCGGTCTGTTCGGTGTTTTCGGTGGAGGTGGAGAGGGACCTGATGAACAAAAGCACCGCCTGGTTGAGAAAAGGCTTCTATTGTGCAAACGCAAGCCTGGAATTTGAGGACTGTATACCTCAAAGGCATAGCTTCTATGAATACTAATTAATAATTAATTATTAATAAACTAAAATTTAAATTTTAGAGAGAAAAAAATGTACATTTTCATTAAAATCATATAGAAGTTTTCATTAACCCAGTTGTATTAATATTGTAATCAAGCTATGTTACAAAATTTACCAACTATTTTCTCTTTTTCCGGATGTTTTCTTCATTAAAGCTCAAAGGAAAAAATCTGTTCAACCATTAATAAAAAGAATTGTATATAATAATTAAAATCCTCTATTTTAGAAGATTTAAGATTCTTTATTTAAACAAAATAAAGACGTTCATGCACTCAAAATTTTTTAATAATACATATATAGAAGATGGACTAATATGCTAACATTTTTCCAACATAAGAGCAAAAATTAAAAAACATATATATAATCCGAGAAAAACTCCTTGTTTGAATCTTTCTCTCGTATAATTTCTTCATTTTCCTTCAAGCATCTAGGCTTTCCTCTTAATCTTCGTTCTCATATCGTAAATCCCAAATTGAAGTTTCTCCAGCACCCATTTCTTCAATTTGAAAACCAGTGTTCAAGCTATTTCTCTGACTAGCAAACGCTCCATCCAGCCTCCAAATCTTCAATTCCACAGCCCCAGTAACCGTTGTATTCTCCCACCGGACTGAGTCCTGACGCTCCTCCGACCTCCGGGACAAGTTTGCAGCCTTGCCTGTTGGGTTTCCCCAGGTCCAGGTTCAGCCAATTCTGAAGAGACAAAGGAATCCTGGAATCATCGTCCACACTTCCTCCAGCCACAATCATTTCCGGTACAATCTTTCCCGATCCATCGGAATCCATCCCCGGAACCGGACCCGCCGACTCCTCCGTGTTCTCGTCGCTGTTATCGGCTTCCCTCGGCCTCTAAGAACAGTGAGATTCGTGATCACTCCTCGAATTCCTATCGACAAACCCTAATTCACTCCGAGGACATCTTGAATTCTTGCAAGCATATAGCGTATCCTCCAGAAGCTCTGGCTCGAACAGACACTGCCTCTTCTCTCCTCCGTCGAATCTGTATACGGTAAGGGGGACGTAAACGTTGTCGTTTTGATCGTGCATCTCGTTGTTGTTCAACATTTGGAGATATTTCTCTGATAATTGCTGAAGAGTTTCTTCTTGGTTGACCACTCTCACCCATGTATGGCTCTCTTTCGCCAACATCTGTAAACACTTCGATTGTCGTACCAATTTCCTCATCCTATTCAAATCCGCCGACATGTGTTTGATCACAGACGCTAAGACGCTCACCTTACAAGCCTTTTTAAGATCATGAGGCTTCCTATACGGCGGTGGACCTTGTTCTTTAGAAACTCCTTGCTCATCCCACCAACTTTCTCTCCCTGTCGGCCACCACGGTGGAGCTAATTCCCTCTCCAATGGAAACCTCCGTTGCGGAGGAGAACAGTCTTGCATGAGGGCAGAAAGAAGAGATCCCAGAGTAGTATCCTGCAACTCAGCGAGAATATACATCAGAGAATTCGGATCAAACTCCCCGAACTCCCCTCCTGCTGCTACTTCCAGAAGCGGAGTTTCGAATTCAGCGACGGTAATCGGAGCATGCCGATCGAATTTCACTGATTCTTTCTACCATTCTCTTAAGCTATCCTACGATCCTGTTACGGGTTTTCCTTTCCTCGGAACAATCCCGTAGATAAATCCCTGTCGCTTGCAGATTTCCATGATCTTCACCATGTACCTGAGGATGCAATCCCAAGCTCTCGACATCTTTTTTCCAGCGAGAAGCTTTCTCTTGCCAATTTTTCAGCTTCATTGTCTTGATTTCGTATCTCTTTAAGTTTTTGCAGTCTCCTCCTATCTCTCCACATCCGTTTCTTGAGATCCTCATAGCTAATATCCTCCTCCCTTTCATCTTCTCCATATTTTTCGTCTTTTGCTCTTCTCTTCCGGGGCTCAGAGGATCAATTTCTTCATAAAGTTCAACCATTTTTCTTCTCTTTAAATCTCGATAACTCTTTCGTAATCTAGATAATCTAGTATATTTTCTGATTTATGACTAAATTCAAAGTTTCCCACAGGAATATTTATATATAGGAGGGGAATGGCGGTGGAAAATTTGGGGGAAGGCTTGAAGACAAAAACTGCATTCACGATGTAAAAATGGTGATTTATATCATATTTTGTATTTTTGTTCATCAATAATAATATATCATATTAATTTATACATAAAAATTTATACAAAAATATTTATATCTCTACCTCTTAATTTAAATTACAGTTTCAATTATAATTTCTAAAATTTATGCTGCACACACCTTTTTTTGTGTGTAAATAAGTGACACTTGAATTGCGATCTAAATTCGAGATATAATTTATACATTATATTTAAGAAAATTAATAATTACAAAAATAAATAAAATTATAACAAAAAAATAATTGAGTATTGTACAATATAATAACTATATTTTTTAATATTTAATATATGAGTGATATTAAAGCTATAAATTTTTTTATATAAACTCTTATAACAAATTAATGTGGCATATTATTATTTATTAATAAAAACATAAAATTAATTTAATTATCAAAAATAAATAATATAAACTCAAAAACTATAAATACTATTAGAGTTTTACTAAACAATGCCCTTAAAACATTACTTAAGAATTTTATATTTATGATTTAGAATAAATTTTTATATTGAATATAATAATTAATTAGTATCTTTTATAGATTAAAAATAATATTAAGTAATTTAAAGGCACTGTTTAGTAAACCTATACTATTATATTAGATCAATTTTGTACACAAAAGTTTATATTTTGACATCATTTTGATTATATAATTAACCAGCTAGCTACGTCTACATCCCACAATGGACAACAATTCAATTCAATTCAATAACGAAATCCAATGTTAATTTATTTTCAGCAACAATTTTCATGAAAAATGTTGGTTAAATCGGTGGGTATGGCCTTCACCTATGCTATGAATATTTTATGACGAAAGAGTAGTGATGATGCATAAACATCATAAGTGACAAGGATTGAAGATAACCACCGGTTCGAGGTTATTTGCATCAGCCCATGATCAAAGAACTAAGAAGAAACCTCTTATGCGTTAAGTAATTTTATCGGTGACTAGTTTTACAAATATGGATTGTTGGGGGGATGAAATTTAAATTTTTAATTGATAATTTTATATAAGAATATAAATTCACAAAATAAATATCAAGAATTAATTAGTCCTTTAATTTCAAGTAATAAAAAAATCTTCAAAGTTAGTTTAAGAAAAAATTTATTCTTAATTTTCCCATAAAAGATCAAACAAACTTTCTGATTAAAAATAAGTAATTACGTATCTGAATATTTTTAAAATATTAAAAAAATACTCAACACGTGAAATATAATTATTTAATAACTGAAAGCGGGCAATAGACATACAAAAAGTTGAACCTTCAGATTTCATATATATAAGATAGATAGATATATTTTAATCGAGATGTCGGAATTAATTTATGTGTACTTTTATTAATTTTCGAAAAAGGTTAACGCAGCATATTATTACTGTAACTAACTTTATTTATTTAGTTAATTATAACAGGAGATTATTTATTTAATTTATTTAAAATACTAAATAGTATTTATGTTTATGATAATATGATAAAATGTTTATAAAAATTAATTGTAAATACCATTTGAAGAATTAAAAAAAATAATCTCTTGTTTTGGATGCACTCAATTTTCATACGGAATTGTTCGAGTTAATTATTTTTAATTGGGTTTGTCACATCTCGATATTAAAAATTGGTCAAGTGACAATTATTATAAATTTTAAAAATATATTTTATTAATTAAAAAATATTTTAAAAACACGTAAAATATTTGAAAATCTACTTTTACAAATCTATTTCAAACATAAATAGAATTCCATATCATCAAATTAAATTTAAATGTTACCACAAATTAATATTAAATCATCTCATCAATCTATGTAAATTTATGAACTTTATACATATAAAGATATAAATATAAACTCGATTGAATAAAAATATAAAATCTATAATTAAAATACATAATTTTGTTTCAATATATTATAATATATATATAGATTAAGTTGAGTACTTGAAATATATGTTAAATCTCTCATTTACTCAATTATGCAAACATATGAATACATTATCCTGAATTATGAAATTAAAAAAAAAAAAACAAGTATTAAAAAATAATCCTGTCAAAAGTGTCCTTTTAATCCTAAGAGTAGGTTATTTGTTTCACACTTAGGATTGGCACTTTATATGTATGAACGACAGTGGCAGAATCAGAAATTTATATTAAAGGGGCCAAAGTTAAAAATAAATATACTGATACAAAGTATAAAAATTAATAAATTATTATAAAAAAATAAAATTATTAAATTATAATATCATAATTAAAAATAAACATTCATTATTAATAAGAAATGAAAATACATTCTAATATATCAAAAAAGAACGCATTATTCTTTTAAATCACAAAAATTATCAATAATTGATTTTACAAAAAATTTATCTGTAATTAAAATATATATTAAATTTTTTATTCGTATGCAAATACAATCAATTAAATGAATAAGAGTTTTTTTTTACTCATACAACTAATTCAAAAAAAATCAAACATATAATAAATTCAATAATAGACATTTAATTATACCATTATTCAGATCTTTTGAGTACTGTCACTCAGGTTCACTAGTGTATTAATTATAAAAAACGTATAAAAAAATTATTATTTCAAAAAAAGATAAAATAAAAATTTTACCTTAAAATCATAAAATTATAAACACCAAAATTAAAATTATTTAAAGGAACTTAACTTAAATTTTTTTCATTTTTCAAAATTATCTTAATTTTCAATCAAAATTTTTCTTTACTTTGATAAAAACTTATGACTTGATTTTTGGTATTTGTTTTCTTCAAAACGTGAGAGTTAAGTTTTAAAATTTGATTTAAATTCATATTTTTAATAAAGAAAATAGGTTCAAATGGCTAGAAGAGAAAGAAAGAAAGAAAAAAAATAAGTAAATTGGAAATCATTTTTATACTTGACTAACTAAATTTAATATTATTATTTAATTTATTTAATTTTTTTGTTTATTTAAACTAATTAAAATACTAAAAATATTTTTTTTATTGAATATGATATGAATATAAATAATAAAATATTTTAATTATTATCTTATGATTTTATATGTTAGTTTTTATAATATTAATATTTTTTATTTTTTATTAATAATTATATTTTATATTATTATTATTATTATTATTACTATTATAATTATAATATATATATATATATATATATTAGGTTTTTGAGGTGAGAGAGGATGGAGTGGGGGCCAATGGCTCCCTTCAACAACAATAAGGTGGCTTCGCCCCTTAAATAGATCGTAATTTTAAAAAAAATGAAATATAAAACAAAAGAACCTTATAAAAAAAGAAAAATCTAGTTAATTTTTTTATTTTTAATTTATTTTTTACTACAAAATATTTATATTATTTTGGATGCATCATGGTATGATTTAGTGATAAAAAACTTATTAAATAATTGTTTTATGTAGATTTTAATTCTGAGTCATGAATTAATATTACGATTTAAACATAGATATTGATGATAAATTATTGAATTAATTTTTTTAAAAATTTTATTTAATTTATTTTTTATTATATAATTATTTTTTAATTAATTTTAAATTTAATAATTTTGATTATTTTTATTATAATATGATTAATTATTAAATTAAATAATACGTTGCTTCACTTATTTTATACGTGGTTGGAAATGGATAAGATGGATTTTTTTTATATAAAAAAAAAAAATTATACTCTTTCGGAGAGTTTTAGATGTCTTTGCCTCTCACTGATCAATTCATTACTACTTTGGATTTTGATATGACAAGGTGAGAGGCTCGAGGCTCTTTTACAATCGGGAAACCAAATGGCTGGCGTGTCAGAAATTAACCTTGGTACTCATATACAATCGGCTAAGAAACTGCCACCTTATAAGAATTGTGAATTGTAGAACTAAAACTGAAAATTATAATTCATAATGCAAGTTTGTGTAGAATTTTTTGTGTTTGTATTATCCAATAGGTTTCCTTCTTAGGCTACATTGAAAAATTGCGGACGATGAGAGGTAAAAGCTAAATATCAGTTAATTAAATATAGTTTTATCGATTTAATTTGGATGTCAGGACATTGACAGCAAGGTTAAGACGATGACCCCACGCTTACGCGGTGGATTAAGTATAGTTTTATTGATTTGAGTGCTAGTATACAGACCCACGATCAAGATGTTAATGTCACATTAAAAATTTAATAGTGACTATTTTAAATTTCTTTAAAATTGTTAGCAAGATTAATTTCGATGTTAAAATTGGGTTATTAATATTAATATTATAATTAAAATTATTTAAAAATAATATTATTGATACAAAAAATGATCACGGCGACTATTTCTCGCACCAGCAGATTTCTTCTTCTTCTTCTCCTTGAACACACCTACGGTGGAGGTGTGGTGTGGTTGTTTTTGTGA
>JAVXUL010000020.1:2948256-2962368 GCA_035590515.1 Trichilia minutiflora
GTCACAAACAAGGACCAACTCCTGACCACCACCACATTGTATCTAACAACACTTCTGATTCCTAAGAGATTTAAGTTTGTCAACATATGTACATATATAGATATATGTATGCACATATACATATATGTATAGTCTAAGAATATCTTAACACGTAAGGAAAATATGCACAATTTCATATATATATAAGATCCTTTACAATGTATGAGCAACAAAACATTTGGACATATTAAAACATATAAAACGCCACCCACATTTGCAACATAGCGTAATCATACTTATTGATTATTAAAAAGTCAAGAAAATATAATAAACTATATTCACACTTTTCTACAATTCCAAAAATGGAAACAAAACCTTTTTAAAACATAACGAATATATAGATAGAGAGAGAGAAAGAGAAAGAGAGAGAAAGAGAGAATCTCATTCGTGCGAGATATATGCTCGGAATAGTTCATTTTTAAGCAATCAAAATATTAAAACATAAATAAGACCAGTAACGCATAACACATATTTATAAATATGGTTTGACATCATTTAGGAAACATTGGTGTTTCCAATCATATTCAAAATACCTCATATACATATAAAACATATCAACACATCTTCTAAAAACATAGCAAAACATCATCACATTAAACATACCTTTAGAAGACATAACCGAAAATACAAGCACAGAAAACGCAAGAAATTTAAACGTCTATTCACATGAAAAACATTTCACAGTAATAAACATAAATTTCTAAACATAACAAAACCAATCCATATCCACTCACGTAGTCAGTATCAAAGGTAGACAGAATTCAAATCGATGTAGACTAGTCAAACGCTCCCTTGACACTCAAATGAAGTGTCTAGAGTATAGCCCAGGTTGAGTACGATTGATTTATAGCAAGAAATGGGAGTTTAAACAGTTAAAATTTGAGTAATTTGAAGGAATTGAAAAAAAATACAAAGAAAAGCATAAAGAGCAACCCACAGGAAAGAACCTTACTGGGAAGAAACTGATTCCTTTTTGGCTTGATTTGGTCTCAAATACATGGTAATGAATGAGTAATGACTGAATTGCCCTGGAGGAATTAAAAGAAATGAAAGAAAAATGAGTTAAAAAGGGTAAATGCGACTTTTCCTATTTTCTACACATTAGTTGAGTTCTAGGCTTCGAAACTCCATCATATGATCTCATATTTGACTCAAATTTGTTTCATATCGATTGTGTTGGAGTCTTCTTTCAGTAGCAATAAACCGGTCATCAATCGAATTTTCCAATCAACGATAAATTACAATTAAAGGTCAAGTGTGCGGATGAAGTTTTAAAGAAAACTTTTCAAAAGTTAACAAATTTTCATCAAATCAACTCTAATCACTTCCAAAACATTATTATAGAGTTAAAAACCTGATTATTAACACTCATACATGTATTTTGAAAAAAAAATATCCCTCATATATATAATGATGAAAATTTTCTTGTACGTAGGGGTGTAAGAGAGTCAAGTTACTTGTGAGCTACTTGGGCTCGACTCGGTAGATACTCGAATTTGACTCGATAATAGTCGAGTCGAACTTGAGTTTGAGTAGTTTGAGTAGCTCTTTGAGTCGAGTTCGAGTACAACAATACTCGAATCGTTAGGCTCGCGAGCTTAATCGAGTATATGCTAGGGGTATAATCGAACCGAATCGAGTCGAATAAAATAAAATTTTAATTTTGTGATGATAATTAAAAAAATAAATATTCGAGTTTAATCGAGTTGAGTTCAAGTATATCGAGTATTTTATCGAGTCGAGTCGAGTATAAAAAATATAAACTCGATCGAGTTTGAGTTTTCAATTTTCAAGTCGAGTTCGAGTAGTTCACTGATCGATTTGGTTCGATTATACCCCTACTTGTATGAAAATATGGTGTATTACATTACTAGATTGTGGATACAGGGGTATTCGATCCTATTTGTGTAAACAAGGCTTTTTTATTGCTTTGAGATCTTTACTTGACTCAATCAAGGTTCATTTACCTGATCGAACTATACGACTAGTTGAACAATATGGAAATGTTTTATTACCCAATAACATAATCCTTAAGCATGTCTTGTATTTACCTTCTTTCAAATATAATTTGCTCTTTGTTAACAAGTTAGTTCACTTTAAGACTAATCCTTTATATTTTGCCTTCTTTCTAACAACTTGTTTTTATAAGACGTGAGGAATAAAATAATATTGGCTATTGGAAGAGTAGTTGAAAACCTCTACATATTTGACAAGACTTCGTTTTCTCAAAGTGTGATTTCCAAACATACTTCTGATCTATTTTTAAATTCTGTTACTCTTTGTAATGATTCAACATTAACTATTGTTAATTCTAAGAATAGTTTGTAAAATTCTAGTAATGCTTTTTTATGGCATTATAGAATGGGACATCCTTCTAATGCTGTTTTGCAACATTTACCTTTTGCTATTAATAAAAGCTCTTTTGCTCATTGTCAAATCTGTCCTTTAGCTAAACAAACCAAACTCTCTTTTTCTCTTAGTACTACTAATAACAATGCTATTTTTGAGTTATTGCATGTTGACATTTTGGGACCTTACAAGATTGCCTCATTAAATGGTGCTAATTATTTTTTAACTATGGTAGATGACTATAATTGAAGCACTTGGACATTTCTCATGAGTCACAAAAACTAGAGTTATTCAGTTTATACCAATTCTGTCATATGATGAAAGTACAATTCCAAGTTGCTAGTAAGGCAAGTCATATAGAAAATGGGAGTGAGTTTCTTAAACATAAATGCCAAAGTTTATTTGTTGATCTTAGTATTATTCATCAAATAACTTGTGTTTATATTCCACAACAAAATGGGTTAATAGAAAGGAAACATGGCACCTTTTACAAATTGTTAGACCCTTGCTTATGCAATCAAATATGCCTAAAACCTTTTGGGGGAAAGCTGTTCTCCATGCTACCTTTCTCATTAATAGACTACTTATTAAGTTACTAAATTAGAAAAAACCCTTTTAAGCTTTAATTCAATAAACCACTAGATATTTCCTTGTTAAGAATGTTTAGTAGTTTATGTTATGCAACTAATACATTTCCTCACACAGATAAGCTTGATCTTAAATCTGTTCCTTATCTATTTCTTGGTCCTCACTCTAGTTTCAATGCTTATAAACTTCATGATCTTCAATTCAAAAGGATTTTTATGTCTAGAGATGTGATTTTTAAGGACCACATTTTTCCTTTTCATTCATCTATTCATACTTCTTCTAAGCATACTCTTTCTCTACCTGTTATTTTTATAACTATAGATTTAAATGATGCTGTTGTTCCTACTGTTGCAATTAATTCTCTACAACAATCACCAGTTATTCTTCAGCCAATCATAGATCATTCCTCCTCAGGTACATCTTCTCTATCATCAAACGATGCCATTAGATGTAGTATTAGAACAGAAAACCTTCTAGTTGGTTATCAGATCATGTGACTAATGCTACCATTACCAATTTACCTGCTTCCACCATTTCCCCACCAGCTCAGACTTGTAAAACTTCATTCTATAATGTACATACCTATCCTTTTGTTTCTCTTACTTGTTTTTCTGAAGCATATGTTCAATTTCTAAATGGTCTTCATTTTGTCCAAGAGCCATCTTCTTATAATCAAGCTAAGCAGCATCCTTAATGGGTTGAAGCTATGCAGACTGAATTGAATGCTCTTAAACAAAATTAGATTTGGGGTCTGACTGAATTGCCAATTAAAAAGAAACCTATAGGCTCTAAATGGGTATACAAATTAAAGCTCAAATCAGCTGGTAGTGTTGAAAGGTTTAAGGCTCGATTGGTGGCTAAGGGATATAATCAGGTTGAGGGAGTGGACTATACATAAAATTTCTCCCCTATGGCCAAGAATGTTACAGTTAGGTTGTTTTTTGCCATTGCAGTTGCTAATTCTTGGTTATTACATCAACTTGATATCAATAATGCCTTTTTACATGGGAATACTATAAAGAATTATATATAAAGCCTCTTGAGGGATATACAAAGGTTGTTCTTGATTAAGTTTGTAGACTCAAGAGATCACTTTATGAGTTAAAACAGGTTTTCATGCAATGGAACATAAAATTTATTATTCATTTGAAGAATTTTGAATTTTATTAATCCTTAACTGATAATTGTTTGTTCATTTTTACTAACAATCAATATTTCTTAGCTTTACTTGTTTATATTAATAATGTGTTCATTACTAGTACTTTAAAGGATCTTATTAATACTATTAAAGCTTTTTTACATGCTATTTTCATCGTTAAAGACTTAGACATAATTAAGTGTTTCTTTGGGATTGAAAACTACATATCTCCTCATGATATTTATCTTAATAAAAGGAAATATATTCTTAATCTTGTCAATAATGCTGGTTTAATTGGTACTAATCCAGCTATCATTCCTTTGCCTAACGAATTGCATTATCAGCTGAATGAATTTTACTTGATAATCCACTATTTTATAAGAGATTAGTAGAGAGAGGTATGTCGGTGTCAAAATTTGGGGGATGGCTTGGAGACAAAAACTGAATTCACGAAATGAAAATGGTGATGAGATTGAAAGAAGGGGATCGATACAAAGAGAAATTTCAGGTGCTTTGAAGTTGATGCCAATTGCCATAAGTCAAGCTGCTTACACAAATCGGATTGCATGGATGTGAAATGAAATTAAATACCCTGGTTTTCCATACACTCAATAGTCAATATTTAGGGTAAATAGAGTACAGAAAGTTGTGTCATATTTAATTTACATATAAGACCCAAAGGGGGCAAGGTAGCAATTATTACTCCATGAAAATTACAGTGACATCCACAGTAAAACTTGTGTTTCTGTTATACTACGGTTACTTTTTCGTCGGTTCAACATGCGAAAAGAATTTTCTAGTTTTGTCATTTGTATTTTTTATTATAATTATATGTATATTTTTTTTCTTTCCCCCGCTTTTTCTCTCTTTCTTAGCGGAAAGGATATGAAAATTCCAATTCCCGAAAAACGTCAGATTTTAAGGAGCTGTTAATAGAGTATCGAGAAAACTCGGGGGTAATTCCGTCATTTGATAAAATTTATCATTTCCAATACAACCACAAATTCTTTCTGACAATTTTGCATTTGATTTTGATTTTTGAAATTTATTCTGATAACACTCTCCATATTTAATACATAAAAAATTAATTACTAATAAAATAATTATTTTATTTCTTAATAATATATAATTAATTAAAATTCATGTTACACGTTTAGAAAGGGATAATCTTAAAAAATTATAAATATTTTTGTGATAAAAATTTTAAAATAATTTGATGATAAAAATTTATTGAACAATTATTTAATATTTAATTTAAATTATCAAGATTTTTTTTAAAAGATTTAGAGTTAAATTTTATTTAATTTATCTTTTTTGTTAGAGGACTGTTAAATGTTAGTTTTAAATTTAATAAATTAAAATTTTTATGTATAAAAAAATCTTTAAAATTTAAAATTAATGATAAAGATAATTATTAAATTGTTATAGTTTTACACTTTATACTTTATAGCCTTTGTTTTTTTTTATCTTTCTTTTTTTTTTGTTCAATTAGCAGAGAGGAGGAAAAAGAAGAAATTACGTTACCCTTACACAGAGGAGGAGGCATTTTCCTCCTCTCTGCCTCAATCTGTTGCTCTCTTTTACCCCTCTCTGGTCACCTCTTTCCCTTCTCTGTTTCCCCGTTCACTCTCTTTTCTCCCCATTTCTTAAAACTCTCCCTTTCAGTCCTCCCCAGTTGGCCAAAGTGGTACGTTTCGGATTCTACATTGATTTCATCTGATTTCTGTTCCTTTCAGACATCCATTAATGGCTGTTAATTTATGACTTTGCCCAACAAACCAAACTTGTTGCTTTTTTCCTTCCTCTTTTGTTTGTTGATTGGTCATTTTCTCTTCTCTCGTTTGAAAACTACTGGACTCTGAGTTTAGTTCTCTGTTTTTCTTGCTTGGTTCAGTGTGTATTTGAGAATTCTGCTGTGAAACAGTGAAAGAAAGCAGGATGATTTTGTCTTCACTGCCATAACTGAAGTTTCTCCAAATGGGTTTCCTGTGGGGTGTAGAATTTATTGCCCATCTGTGTTTTAAAAAAGTTGACTTCTTTTTTCCTCTGTTTTGAAGTTTGTTTTTGGTTAGGGTTTATTCAATGTTTTCGCTTTTTCTTCATTTTCTTGGTTTTCTTACCATTCAACAGATTACATTTGTAGAATCTGAAATGGCGTGTGTTTTCTTTGGAAGTTTCTATTGAAAAAATATAACTTGGTTTTATGAACAGGATCAAGTTATCTCCTTTTCTCTGAAACAATGGGTTTATCAACTTCCAAAACTGATAAAAATGAACCTCTACGTTTATGCAAGCAAAGGAGAAGATTTATCAAACAAGCAATGGATTCGAGGTATACTCTTGCAGCTTCACATGTTTCTTACATTCAATCTCTTAAAAACATTGGTATTGCTTTAAGGAGATTTGCTGAAGCTGAACTTTTGATAGAGTCATCTTTATCAACAACTTCACTAGCTACTGAGCTTGAAAAAACACCATCCCATTCTTCATCTCCATCCCCATCTCCTTCACATCTAAATGAAGCTTCTGATTCTCCATTGCGCAATGAAGAAACCCGTAGCCCAAACCACAACCAAACTTCTCAGCCTGAGGCCAGTTTCAGTTACATGAGAACCGGGAAGAGCTCTGCTGTAACTGTTAGGATTAATGCAAATAATGTGGCTGGTGGTTTTGTGGAGGAAGAGTCATTTCAGCCGCCGCCACCACCACCCACTTTTGAGTCAGGCTCTTGGGATTATTTTGATCCCAGTGATCATTGTGAGAGTTTTAGGTTTATGGGGCATAATATGAATGGGTTGGATTTGGATTCTGAAGAAGTTGGTGATAATGTGGTAGAGAGAAAGGGAAAGGGTAAATGTACTAGTGATTTGGGGAGAGAAGATTTCAAAATGGTTGATAATTCCGTAGCTCGGAATGTAGCTAGTAGTAATTCAGTTAGCACAGGAGGAGGAGTGTCAATTGTAAATGGTGGAAATGTTGCTCTTGAACAGTCAACTTCAAAGAGGGAGAAAGAATTGTGTGCTGAACGAGAGGATCCTTCGGAGTTTATTACTCATAGAGCTAAGGATTTTCTTTCAAGCATAAACGATATAGAGCATCGTTTCTTCAGAGCATCCGAATCTGGCAAGGAAGTATCTCGGATGCTTGAGTGTAATACAATCAGGGTTGGATTTTCTGTGGCGAAAGGTAATTGTTTTTGTTTATCCAATTGTTTGTATTATCATTTCACTGCCTTACAAATTCCTTTTGTACTTATGTATTTTCTTATGATTTTCCTTGTAGTGAGTTCACCTGCTTCAGATGTTTTGGCAGCTTTCCAACTTGTTTGCTGCCATGGAAGGACTGCACCGGTTTCTCATGGTAAGCTTTAGTTTGTTATCTCCAACGTAGAGAGCGGAAAAATATGGTGCTACTGCTTGAACTGAAGGTTCAGCAGAGAATTTTGTTTTGATCTTCATTTTCAATTGATTGATTGAAGATTGGATTCATAAAGGCTACTAATAAGTTTGATAAGGGACATTTTCCTTCTCCTTTCGGGCTTGTTGGATGCAAATTTCCATGTCTTTCTTTGCCTTAACATAAGTTTTCAATATTTGTATAGAACCTATGCATCATGTTACAAAGGTCATTACTTGGAAGAGAACAACATCTTCGAGGTCATCTTCATCAAGGAATCCACTGGCTGCAGCAGCAAGAGATGATGTAAGTGACAGCGGAAGCGAGTTTGTTGAAGAATTCAGCATGCTTGCTGGAACCCATTCCTCCACCCTTGAAAGACTTTTTGCATGGGAAAGAAAACTTTATGATGAAATAAAGGTATGTTGTTGAAACTCTTTACAGCATTAAGTGTAAAATTTCTTCTTGATCCAATGTTGCATTTCTTTGATAATCAGCTGTGTTGTCAGCTAAGTTGTTTTCATTCACTTCAAGCTTTGATGTGATTATGTATTTCTATTTGTTGACAACTGTTGGACATCTGAAAAGATTGATCAGAAGTTAGAAGTTTATGCATCTTATTTTAAAACAAATATTTGCTCTTTTTTTCCATTTATGCATTATTCTTTTACCATTTAGATTCAAAATTTGGTACCTGTACTCATTCTTTCCCTTGTACTCAGAATCAAATGTGTGTATTCTGTGAAATAATTGTTCAATTAGACACACAAGGTGATTACTCAACATTCATATTTTTGTTCTTTGATGTCCTTGAATTGCGGCTCTATAGGCCAGTGAATCTATCAGGAAGGAGTATGATAGGAAGTGCAACCAGCTTAGGCAACAGTTTGCAAAGGATCATAGTTCTCAGGCAATCGACAAAATCAGAGCAGTAGTAAAGGATCTGCATTCACAGATAACAGTAGGACTTCGCTCTGTTGACACAATTTCCAGGAGAATTGAGAAAATGAGAGACGAGGAATTGCACCCTCAACTTGTAGAACTGATTCAGGGGTAAGAGATTTTAATTATTTTGGGGGTTGCAGAGATTGCTAAATGTGTTAATCATAATAGAATTAGATTTATAACCAATAAGCCTTTATGCAGGTTAAACAGGATGTGGAAGGCAATGCGTGAATGCCACCATGCACAATACATCACAATCTCATTGGCTTATCATTCTAAGAACTCTACAGGAACTCCACCTGGTGATAGACGCAAGCAAATTCTGGCTCAGCTCCAAGAGGAGATTGAAATCTTTGGTTTAAGCTTTGCAGACTGGGTCAACAGCCTTGCATCCTATGTGGAATCTCTTAACAGCTGGCTGCAAAATTGCATTCTGCAACCACAAGAACGTTCCAAGCACAAGAGGCCATTTTCCCTTCGGCGAGCTGTAGCTCCTTCAATATTTGTGCTATGTTATGATTGGGCTGTTGGGATCCAAGCTTTGCCATCTGTGGAACTTAGCAATAACATCCAAAGTTTCTTATCAGATCTGCATCATTTGATGGAGCAACAAGCAGAACATCAACAGGAGAAACTTAGCTTAGCAGATGCAAACAGTGGAGAATTGGAAGGCAAAGATGATAAAAAAACAGAAGATGTTACGTCAAATTTGAGCTGCATACATTCCAGTTTGGCAAAAGTTCTTGATGCAATGAACAAATTTTCTGAGGCTTCACTCAAAATGTACGACGATATCCGACAGAAAAGTGAAGCAGCTCGAGTTGCATATGCAAATTGCAAGCCAGCTGCTGGCTGTTAAAGGTTCTGGAATTATTTATATATGCATATCTTTAAGTTTGTGGATGAAAGTAGATATTTGTAAATCTCAAATGTTGGGAATAGCTTTTGAGAACAAAGGACTTAAGAATTATGGAGGTGGTATGAAATTGAATATTGGAAATTGAATGCTGATGTACAAGTTTGCGGTATTACTTCATTTGCACAACTTGCTTATTACATCGTTTTCATGTGAGCTTATTGAAAGTGCTTTCAAATTGCCAAAGCATTTCTTCGTTCTTTCCCTAGTTGGGGAATCTAATTTTTCTTGAAACATGGACTATATACACCATGATTGCGAATATACCGTGGTTTGAAGCATGTGATGAGAAAAATACAGTTTACTACCTTTCATTGCAATGTTCTAATTTTTATCAAATTTTGTTGTTTAAGCTAAAATTTGTATCATGGTAAACAGAAGAAGAAAATGAAAACTTTTGTATTTCTTATTAATATATTATTCTTCACCATTCATGTATGCTAAAACTGACTTGGATCACACGTGTTTAAGCAAATTTTCCATTTGTACAAAAAATGGGATAGAAAAAAGTTCCCCTCTTTCTCCAAAAAAAAAAAGTTCCCCTCCATTTTTGCATCCATGGTTGCTTCGAAAATATTGATGACTGCATTTTGCTTTCACTATGAAATTATCAGAATCCAACATACTGAGTATACTGAGCATAAGCATCTGACTGACGGGCAATTGGGGCACGAGTAACGTGATCAGGAAGATCGAATGCATCTATGAGTTCTCCGGAGATGTTTCTCACTTGGAAACTCAAGTATTCAGTGAGCTTGTGAATCGCCTGCAGGATAAAAACAAAACAATGAATCAATGGAATTCCTCAAATGTATTTTCCCAGAGACAAATGGTACCAAGCTTTATGGTTTAATACCTTTGCTTTGTTTGGGGCCACATAGTCGACATTACGATAGGTTCCAATGTCATTCCAGATTCGATCCAAGGCGTAAAGATCACATACAAGTTTCAGAGCAGCTTGAGAACTAGGATCCGGGCAGCTAGAGTAGTATCAAGGTCACGTTAGAAATTAAGAAATCACAAAAAGGAAAAAAGGAAAGAACTATTGATTCAGGGGGTTAGGAAGTACTGCTGCACAGCTTCAATGAACTTGGCCAGGATAACGGATTCGATATGAGATTCTGCAAGAGTGAGAAGATGATTTAAGCATCTATTCCAGGCACCAAAGCCCCCAAGGGTTTTAGAATGCTTGCGTAGTCGCACTGCAACACTTTGAAGTAATCGAGATGTTCGGTACTGGGAAAAAGAAAATTTAGTACATTACTGAAGCTTGAGTTCAATGTATACCACAAACAACACCTCTTCACAGACCAAGATAATACTCACTCTAAAGGCATCCAGTTGAAATTTAGGATCGCGTAAATGCTCTACACTTTCCCAACGAGCAGTTACAGGATTTGGCATAGAAAGATATGAGTTCATGGATTCTCTCAAGTAATTCCATGTAACTGCAAATGTCCCACCTTGAAACTTCTCCCTGTATTGCTTCAGAAGATCACCCGCAACCTGCATCAAGAGCAAAATGTTCAGTTCTAGGTAGTATCTGAAATAGAAACAAAGGATTATCAATTATGTACTTGTGGAATTTATTTGTAACCTGTTGCAAAAGCACAGTGTTGTCACCCTCAAAAGTCTGAAAAATGTCGTGATCATTCCTCAAGCTACCAAATCGGTTCACAGCAGCATACCCATGACCTCCACAAGCTTCCCGACAAACACTCAATGATTTTGCTATACAAGAAGTCACATAAGACTTGAGGCCTGCCGAAAGTGCATGGACATCTCCAACCAATTGCTCATCATGAGTTTTTTTCATCTCTGAATATTTCTCCACCAAATGACTGGTGGCAAAATGGTAAGCATAAGTTGAAGCAAGCATCGGCATGAGCTTGTGCTGTTGAGACTGATAATCAAGAATGCTGACTTCAGGTTGCTTGGGAGGACCAAATTGTTGGCGCAATAAAGAATATCTAACAGCAATTGTCACGGCAATCTTGAGGACACTAACTGATGAATACGCAAGGCCAACTCTCCCACCAACAAGTTCTCCGAGAGTAGCAGCAAATCGTTTATTTATGGTTGGAAGGCTGCTCATGTATTTTCCATCCCTTGATACATCTCCAAATCGATTAAGAAGATTATCTCGAGGAATTCTTACCGAGCGAAATCTCAATGCACCATTGTCTACACCATTTAGACCGACCTTGTGGCCACAATCATGAATTTCAATTCCTGGAAGTGTCTGGTGGGTCTTCATGTCTCTAATTGGAACAATGAAGGCATGGACACCCATATCAGAAAATCCTTTTGTGTCATGAGTCGGCAACATCAGCTTGGCAAAAACAGTGGCAAACTTGCCATGAACAGCAGCATTGCCAATCCACCATTTAATGGCTCCGTCATTAGGTGTGTTGATTATGAATTCATCCGTGACGGCATCAAATGTTGCAATTGTTTGTAAGCCTTGAACATTTGAGCCTTTCAACCACAAAAATTGACAGCTTCAGTTTAGATACCCATAATCCATAAGCAAAACACACTGGAAGATGTTAAGAACACTACACAAACATATGATATGTCTACATAGCAGAACGGATGCAAAAAAGATAATGAAACAAAAATTGGCAAATTACCGTGATGGAGTTCTGTCATTGCAAAACAACCTGGATAGTCCAAATTGTCAATACCATCGAAATACTTATCTCTGTGCTTTTTGGTTCCCAAGTTGAGAACTGAGCCCCCCCAAAGACTGCAATAAGTTTGTTTTGTTAGCGTTACTTAGAATTCATATAGGATTAGCCAATGCAACTGTTAAATCACTAACGCAAAATCATACAGTAAAGCACAAAATGCCCAAGCATTCACAAAATTCTAATCCGTTGGCAGGAAAAGATTGGAAACAAAATCGATACCACCAAACAACAAAAAGGTATTTAAACATCGTTGCAAATCCTTCAGTTTTTGCAGCTAAACCAAATGAAACAAGAATAGAAATACCCAATTACAAACCAACCATTTCCACAATTCTCAATCAAAAACTCATCCACACTCGATGCCGAAGAATCCAGAACAAATATTCCCTCAAACAAATAAAAACAAAAACACCTATCATCCCACATGCCTACATACCTAAATCAGTTAATCAATATAGAACAAGCAAATTTCGAATCATAAGTCATAACTAAATCTTGAACTTTTAGTTTTGGATAGAATCCATTGAAGCAAAATAGCTATGAAACAATAAACTTTGTTTTATTAGACACATTAACACATTTATATTCCATCTTTTAAACATATTTCCAAGTCTAATAACAAACAATTTCCTATTAATCCCCTACGAAACAGAGTAATTAACAACTTTATCAACACAATCACCTGTACTGCACTCCCATCTTGATTCCAAGCGACATATCAACACTCCCCACAGCTTCTACAATCGCAAAATACTTCCCAGGATCGTCAACAACATACTTAAGCGGCTTAATTCCAGCTTCTCTAACCAGCCCTAGAAGTTGATTCCAACAAAGTTCTCTGTGTTCATCTTTCAAAATTTCTACTGGGGTTTGCAAATCAGGCCTTGAGTTAAAGTATTCAAACACTCTTTCCTGAATTTCCCTGTGCTTTCCTCTCATAAAACTCGACAACTCTATTTTGTCAAACTCCAGTTTCCCTTTGCCGCTACTGCATGGAAGTGCATGGAGCTGCAGCTGGCGGTCGGAATACGGGGTTAAGTGTAAGGACAGCCGTTGGATGCGCCGTGAGACGGCAGATTGAGATTCATCCTCCGCCGTCTGATTTTGCGAATCTAATTGCAGCTTGAATTCCATAAGAGAGAGATTTGGCAAACCTGGATGATGCTGATGGTTTAAAGAGATGGAAGGTTCGATTCTGTAAATAGCTTCTACGGAAAGGGAAGGTGACGTGTCGTTATGTGTTGGTGTAAACGTGGGGGAATGTGATTGGCTAGTAAGCTTGGCAGTTAAGTCTTTTGGCGCACTTCTCTACGTTAACGCATAGTGTGTTGACGAAAATTTTGTTTTTGGATGAGATTGATGACGTGGCGTCCTATATTATTATTATGATTGGAAGACGAAGACCCAATGAATAAATAAATGTAGGACAAGTTGATATGTTTCCATTAAATTTTTTGATGAGATTGATGACGTGGCGTCCTATATTATTATTATTTTAATTTTTAAAATTATTGAATTGCATTTAAGTCAAAATTATTTAATTGCATTATTGATTTCCTAATTTTATTCTTACAGGAAATGACATTTGACCAACTAATATGTGAACAGAATAAAAATAATTAAAAAAAATTGATGTCTTAAGGGTCAACTCGCCATATTTCTACGATTCTCCCTCCTCTCTTGTTATAATTTTAAATTTTTTTATTATATTGTATATTAAAAAAACTGTTTTAATATAATTTTTAATTTATAAAAATGTAATACAACAAAAATTTTAAAAATTATAAATTAAATTAAATTTTATAATTCATGAGAGAAAAATAAAAAATAAGGAATATTAGATTTTTTTAAAAAATATTAGATTAAAAAATAAAAGAGTAAAGGATAAGGTTATTAAAATCGCGATTTTAATTAAAATTATTTTTTATTTAAAAAATTAAAACGTAAAATTAAAATATAAAAATAAAACGTAAAAATAAAATTTTTAATAATATATAAATAATAAAATATTTAAAATATTTTTATAAATTAACAAAATTGATCAAATA
>JAVXUL010000020.1:2989862-3003813 GCA_035590515.1 Trichilia minutiflora
GCATATATATGTGCTATTAGAAGAAGAAAAACCATAGTTAACATAACCCCTCATTATATATATATCTATATATCTATATATAGATATATAGATATATTGATATATTGTTGCTAATCCTTTGAAAAATTGATTTGCAAGCTAAACGAGTTTCCAACACCATTCACCATCATTTCCATCATCATACTAGAGTGTGGATACTCTTGGAGGCTTGGGTGAGACTTCAAGCTTGATGGAAAAGACTTATTTGTGGGATAAAAGTTTCAAAACCCTAATATTATGTATACTAAATTGTTTAGTATCTTTTATATGTATAAAAATGAATGTCGGATCCTATAGATTTTCTTGCAAAATCCTACAGTATATGAGGTAAAAAAAAATTCATATTAAAAAGATAAAAAGCAATTGAATGATATATAATTGAAATGGACCTATAGATCCAATGTATTAAAGGTTTTGGATTAGAAGTGATGTTTAACTCCATGAATATATGCACTTATTTGACCTATAAGTATTCTTCTCATATTTTGAGTAAACTTTTTTGGTCTTAACAAGTGATATCAAAGTCGATGATTTAGAAGAGACATGAGTATGAAGATAGATGTGTGTGTTCCCCTAATTGTTGTAGCTATGAGGAATAATGAAGAGCTATGGACTCCTAAGGAATATGAACTAAAGAGGCTGAATTTGGTAAAAGTATAGCCTCTTAATAATATCGTGATACTCGAATAAAGAAAAGCTTTTGTTTAAAGGAGAATAAGTAAGGCTTAAATCCAATGTGGAGATACTCAAATTTAAGGGGGAGATTATTGGGATATCAAATATGAGTGTGTGAGGTAAAAGGAATCCTATGTTAAAAGATAAAAGACAATTGAGTGCTATATAAGTGGGTTGAAAATGATGTTTAAGTTTATGAATGTATTTATGTATTCTCTCATTTGACCTATGTATATTCTCTCATTGCCTTATGTATATTCTTTATGGGATTTTGACCTAATTCGATTGAATTGGATTGGATTATACTAAATATTTATATTCAACTTTGAATATGCATTGAAATCCATAATTCTAATTATGGATTTTAAACATAATTATTTGGTTTTAATGATGAAATTAGTAAAGGAAAATTAAGTAATTATATGTTAATTAAGGCAAAAACCTAATTATTTAATTAAAAGAATTATTAATTAAATTAAATATCTTTATTCTCCATGTGGAAAAGAGGCTGTTGCATGTTCTAAAAGTATCCATATTTTTCAGTATAAGAAGTATAAGTATTGATACTTGACCTAGAAGTTTCGATATCTTGGCACAAAAAACTCGATTTTCATGGCATATATCAATATTTTTTTAGTGAAAAAAGTATGAATATCGATACCTTTTGACAAAAAATCATGTTGGGAGCAATTTTAAAATAAGAAATGACCATTCTATCTATTTTAAATGCTTTCTCTTCTATTATTTTCATGTTTTTGAGGTTAAACATATCATTTCCTCATCTATTTATTCTTAGTTCTCTAGCATTTGAGCAAGGGTTAAAACACAATAAGCTTTCAACTCTTTTCTCTATCAACTTTTTCAATTTTCTACTGATTAAATCCCTGATTGTTGCTATAAAACACTATTACTAAACATTTTTTTTCAACCTATAAGCTTTCTTTTGTTGATTTGACAGAGGAATAGACCTAGAGAATAAAAAAAGGTGTATAATTAGTGTTCAAGATTTTGGGGTTTCAACAAATTAAAGCAACCAAAGTTTCTTACAATTGAATTTGACTCTTTTGATACGTTATAAATAATATATAGCCTCAATTTCTTAATTTATTGATGGATTTAAAAGTTAAGATTTACTATTCCTTCATTAGTTTTATTTTCAAATATAGAAATTTGAGTTTCCTTGCGTTGTTTAGAGTGTAGAGTTCATCTATACATGTTTAGATTGTTGATTTTGTGAAGTTAACAATTTATGCATAAGAAATAGTGGATTTGGTTACTGTGTGTGCAAATTTTAGCATACAATTGATGACTTTGTATAATCTTGATAAAATGGGATAAAATTAGGTTAATCGAGTAGAATAAAAGAATTGGTTATGAATTTATAAATAAATCGGATGTAAATTGAAGAAAAAATCGATAAATCAATAATTATCAATTAATTATCGAATGGGATATTCATATGTATCATTTACTCATAACATAGAGTAGTTAAGAGAAAAAATTATTAATTTCATATGTATGATTCGTTTATAGGCGTAGACAATATGGTTCAAGAATCTTTGTTACGAAGAGGATATCGGGAGGGCGATCCCCTACCTCGTAATTGTGAGTGGATGTTTTTTTATTCTCCTACCTTCCTTAAATGTTGCTTAAAAATAATTATATATTTTTAAATACTTTAAAGAAATAAAAAGCTTTTATATGATTTATGTTGGGAGGTGATGGTGATTTGATTGAAAAGAAACCAAGAGGTAGTTTTCTTGTTTATGGTAGATTTAGATTATAATGTTATAATGATTTTGATATATTTGTTTATACATGTGTTTAAAACCTTATGCCAACTATAAATATAAATCTTTTGATGATTTTATATTTGTTTGTGGCATGTTTTGCATATGATACAGCTCAAGTCAGGAGGCCGAGTATGAGATTATTTTATCTTTTTAATAAAAATGATTTTATTGATGTTTTTTTCTTGATTTATTGGTTTGGCCTTGCATGCCATGATTATGTTGATTTTGACCTTATATATCATTACTATTGGTATTTATATTGATGCAGATTGTCCGTACAATATAAAATAGTATGGACAACCCATATGATCTAATAGTCTCATAGAACATAGTATGCTATAGTATTTTATCTCTACTGGTTGCCAATGAAATCCTATAAATCGAAACAATTTAATATTTTGAAATATCATGATGTATCAGTTGTATTTTGTTATACCACATTCATTTTATGATTAAGATGACTTTTCTATTGAGTATATAAATTGTCACGCCTTAACCGATGGATCCCATACGTGACAATCACCACAGATTTCTAATAAGCATTCTTTAGGTCCATAATATTTACTAAGAACCTGTAAGGCTAAAATTAAAATCTCAAAATACATAAAACACTTTCAATATTTTTCCTCTAACTCCCGAACTTCCTTTAAATCAAAAATAACCCAAACACTTCTAAATCATTTATCATCAAATCCACCATAATCAAAACTATACATTATCGTATCAAGAATATCGCATTCAATTCTTACAAACTTTTCAAATCACAAAATAACAATATTATTTTATTACAAACTTAATATCATAAATTTCATCAAATACCCTGTTCCTGAAAATAAAGCAAAAACCAAGAAAACCATGAATAATATAAAACCTCCCAGTAGACTCAAATGATGAGTGTAAGTCGAGTACAGAGTCAATACCTGAAATATCCGCTTTCGATGCAATCATCACCCTCCACGTACTCTCTGTGCGTGCCTGTGAGTGGGAAAAAAAGGGTGAGTATACTAAAGTATACTCAGTGAGGGAACATATATAAAAATAATAACAACGATAATATTTAAAACATGAAGCATAACTTTTATCAAACAATATATCTCAAAAAGGAAAGGAAGAATAAGTTAAAATCTCTTTTCGTTTCTAAATCAATACCAATCTAATCTTGAGAAAATCATTGGGCACGACTGCCTTCCCAGGATTACACTGATCAGGCGCAACCCTGAGCTGTTAGTGAATTTTGTATGCAGAAGAAAAACCATGCTATTTTATAAATATTTATCGTTGATATGCAAGAAAGAAAATAAATGTTTGATTTGTTTAGAAAATAGCTCACCATTAACGTTCGTCTCGAGTAATCACATGATGACATTCGTGACTGTCTTCGATGAGACTCGCAGGTAGACAAATCACCACTCATGATAATAATATACACCATACATCACCAATAGTATCCCTACCTGTGAAGTCTCCACTCACTTAGGCGACCTCTATACCAGGCTGACCCTAAGCTATCACATATAACATTCACCTGAGGGCCCACATCCCAATAAACTCTCTTCCAGGCTACCACCCTGTAGCTACAGTAAACAACCCGACTCTCATAGCCGTTATCACCAATATGCAATATATATACACAAATTTGGCCCACTGGCCTATCATCATACATAAATAATAAAACATGGTCCACTAACCGTATCATCATATAATAAACATAAAACCTTGCCTATTGGTCGTAGCATCATCATAAAATCATCTTTCAAATCATTTTCATGTAAAATCACTATTCACACAATTGTCAACAAGGTATGAACATTTCATAAATTGGCTATTGGCCATCATTTATATAAAACATATTCACCAAGCTATTTAAATCCATTATACAAATCATATTTCAGTTTAAACCACATGAAAACATATATTTACACATTTTTATTTAAACAAAAGTACTGAGCATAATCGTTTGTAAAACCTTTCCAAATCATCATAATCATAAAATACCAGTTGTTTTAAAATAATGAAAACATAAAAAATCCCACTCACAGGTTAGGGAGGGTACGCACTCCCTAGAGTTTCTCACTTGGGTCGGATTCCTGATCCTCGCGATCTGAGCCCATACACATATACAAGAGTTCTATTAGTACGCGTACAACTACTCAAATTCTTCTGACATGCACATAACTAACCTTTAACACGATTATCCTATAATCGACTTCACACAACTATAACACTTCTATGCCCTTGACTAGTCAATTTATCTTTGTTACTCTATCAATTTACAACCTAAGTAACCCTAAATGACCTTATTTACTAGAACTACTCTACGAAAAATGGATTTTAAGTCAAACAGTGATTGTTACTATTTACTACAAAGTGAATTTCTTCAAACTCGAGTTCTCTAGCTACCAAACCATATACCCATACACTTTACATCCTAACTAACGTGTTACAACTCAAAAACTCGTGAAACAAAAATCGGATCACATACGAATGAACAGTATCTGAAATTACAAATATGCTCCCAACAGAAATCTAATGCATAAGGGAGTAAAACGGACTTATCAATGAGTCAGTAGAAGCCTGTAATCATCGAATGTAGCGTCGATTACTCAGGAACTTGAGCTAAATTCTAAACCCTAATTTCTCCCCTTTACATCCTTAGTTCAAAAAGACAAAACGAGGGTGCTAATAAGTAGAGGAGATGGAAGAGTGATAGATTTAGTGTGAAAGCGCCATTTGATCGATTGAAAAGCAAGATATCAAAGGGAAGAAATTCGTAGACAGGAAGAAGAGAGAAACGAGAGAACAGAGAGAAAGGAGAAAGAAATGACTCTCTTTTAGTATTTGCCATATTTATAATATGAGTATGAAATTACTAAAATACCCTTGAGTTTTATGAAGGAAGCAAATTCTAAAATGGGTAATTTCAATCATTTCACTGGATTTTCGGGCAATTCGATCGAACGAATCGATCAATTTGTTCGATCGAAGTTGAGTTCGTTCGAACGAATAATACCTTTCATTCTACCAAAATTTTTGATAACTCCCTGGAATTTTTAATCCTTAAATTCGATCGGACGAACCTTTCCTTCGTTCAGTCGAATGCATTCGTTCGAACGAATCCTCCCTGCCTCCACTTCCTACAATAGTTGAACTCCCGAACACTTTCAGATCTCCATTCCCATTTTTTACTCTATCTAATTCATTCAAAATCTCATTTCAACCATCAAAATGCCATCGATCTATACAGAACTTAGGCATACATTTATGAAAAGACGAAAATGCTCTTACTAAAAAATACAAGGTCTCACATAAATACTAAAAAGTCTTCTGTTGAAAAGTTCTAGTACTATTTTAATATGTATATTAGTTTATTGTCTACTCACTGAGTATTTTAAAATACTCATCCTTCTTCCCATTTTCTTGGTTAGGATATTTTGATGGCTAATGTGGTTGATTTATTTATAGATTACATTATATTCTCATATACTTGACTTAATTGTACCTATATAGTTGGTCTACTGTTATTTAAAACTAATTTGTATTGAATGTTGATAAGAGACTGAATGTATTTTTAGCATTAATATTTTTAGCATAAATATATTAAAGATTTGGATGAAATTTATAAATATCTAAAATTTAATTCTTTGAGCTAAATTAAATATTTCATAAATTTTGCCTCAATTTATTTTTTAATTTAATTTAAAAATTAATTAAAGATTAAGATATGATATTTAGAATGTTTATTCTTATCTTTTGGTTAGTCAATTAAAACAATAACTGAAGTTCACTAAGATGGAAATAGGATATTTAAAATATTTATTCTCTTTTTTAGTTAATAAAAATTTATTTAATATTATCAAATTTTAATTAAAGTAAAACAGATATATTTAGAATATCTATTTTTATTCTTGATCAATCTTTAAAAAATTTAATTAATCAAAATAAGGGAGAATATTCAAAATATTTATTTTTATTAATTAAATTTTCTTTCATTAATTAAATATTTGAGGTAAGGTAAGACATTTAATACGTATACTGTTATCCTTAGATCGAATAATGTTTTAATTAAAAATTGAGGGAAAACATTTAGAATGTCTACTTTTTTTTTTAATTAATTAATAATATTTTAAATAATTAATTTAGATTAAAGCGAGACATTTAGGATGTTTAGTCTTTTTCTTGTTTAATTAAATTTTTCGCTAATTAAATAATGAATGATATAAGATAAGGTATTTAAGATATCTATTCTCGTTTTTAGTCAATCAAGGTGAAATAGGATATACTCTCTTCTTATTTAATTAAATATTTCTCTTGACTAAAATTTTAAAAGGAATAATAAACAAAGATAATAATAGAGTGTTTCAAGATTAAATAATTAGATAACTGTAGTTTATGAAAGTTACGAGGTACCAATATATTTTTCATATTTAATCAACCCTTGATTTTAAAATCTTATATTTTAGGTGATATCTCACAATTATTTGAGTAGATAATAACTTAATTTTTTTATAAAAGTTTAATTTAATTTTTTCTAACGACATCAACACTCAACAAATTTCAAAAAATAAAAAAAATTAATGATCAAATCAACTTCATGATCACTTATTATAAAACTAATTAATTAAAAAGAAGAGATTAATTATATATTAATTTTTTCTTGGCTATTAAGTCAATTTACATAATATGATTGACATTTTACAAAATAAGAATGAGAACGGTTTAACTTAATAAAAATAATTGATCTTCAACATATATATATTATTTTATCTAAAAAGTAGGATTAGTTATAAAATGTTTAAATTTTAATAAGTGTAAATATTTGTATTTTTTAAAAAATGAATTTATACGTTGTTATTAACAATTTAGACGTACATACCCACTTATACGTATTTATAATTATGCAATGACTTTTAATTTATTCATAAAAGTTGATGATTGAAGTAATCTTCTCAACAAAATATGACAAATTTTGAAAAAAAAAATAAATTGTTGACCAGCGGTTATTAACAACAACACAACTAGAAAAAAAAAATATTGATGAAAAAATTAATATTTGATGTACTTATTTTCGACCTCACTGTTAGTCCGATAAATTATTTTAGAGATTATAAATACTCAATATTCTCAATTTTATACGGTGCACACAATTTTCTCGTTTACATTTAAGAAATTAATCTCCATTTTCTCTCATTTTTCACCCAACCGAACAAAAAAATTAATTCAACTGCCGACTTCGCTATTTGTCAATTTCCAATGATTGTCATTGATGATGATTACCATCTCTCCCACAAGCTAAATATTAACTTAAAAAATTAATTACTCCTCAAAATCACTTTAAAGATAAGTGCTTTTAGAATCAAATTATAATTAAATCTACTGTGCTATTGAGTCGTTTTTAATTTTTTTTCCATAATCACTTTTTAAAATTTTCGCCATCGATCGGCACAAATCAGATCAAAATCAAATCATGATTTTGTAAGCCCCGTTAGAATTCCACCTTTTCGTTTTATTTTTTATATTTTTAAACATAAAAGGTTGATCATCAATTTTTATTTACTATTAATAATTAATTTAATCATAGTGGAAGTCCATCAAGCCAACGTGTTACATAGTAGGAAAGGACCCATTACACATCAAATCACTAACTGTTTCAGTTGCAAATGGTTAAATTAAGGGGGTGATAATAATTAATTTAATTTAATTTAATTTAACAAATTAATTATTATATAAAGTTGAATTTTATCTTCAAATCTTGGCTTCATGTATCCTAATTGCCTTTTTCTTTATTATAAAAAAAAGTTTGAATAAATAATGATTAATTAATAACAGTAATAATAGTATTCAAGAACACTAAAGAAAATAAAAAGAGAGAACACTTGGAAGTTTGGAGATTCATGATCATCACATATTATAAGCTCAATCCCCCAACCTTCTAGATATGAAGATAGATATTGTTATATAGAATAATAACAGTTGAGTCCTTAAATATTTATGATTCTATAAATAAAGGAAAATATTTTTATATTTTGATAAAATAAATCCCTACATGTTATAATGAAATGATCAATTATTTTTATCATTTTGAATATCAATCATCAAATTTAGAATTAGAATTTTATGCGAATATGAAATTTTTATCTAAGCAAAAATACTCTTGTGATTAGTAATTAGTAATTGAAAATATAATAAAAAATAAATGTGGCTCTTATAAAAGTAAAAAATAGACAAATATTAAAAAATTTTAAAAAGTTAAGTAAATTTAAACCATCACAAGATCTTAACATCAGTAGATAATGAGATTTAATT
Organism: Trichilia minutiflora; assembly: GCA_035590515.1. Lineage (NCBI taxonomy): Eukaryota > Viridiplantae > Streptophyta > Magnoliopsida > Sapindales > Meliaceae > Trichilia > Trichilia minutiflora. Next base: position 2,998,673 of record JAVXUL010000020.1, read on the forward strand.
AATACTTAGCTTTCTTTTGCGATTGTAGTGAGAATCATATTTTTATATTAATATTTGATATTATGAAAACAAAGTTAATTAAAATAAATTCGATAATACCAATTTTTAGTGAGAATCATATTTTTATATTAATATTTAAAATTTTTATTATGCAACAATTATAATTCAACAACTATCACAATACAAAACGAAGCCTTAAAGATATATCAATCAATTTAATAAAATGGGAGACCTACTTAATAGATATAAATAAATTATATCTTTATTTGTGATATTATAAAACTTGAAGAGCTCAATGTTATAATCCCGTTGTTCTACATGTCGACGAATTTGAAAGGATATGCCGACCCCCTTAAGTTTTAGGATAAGAGTTTTGACAGTGTTAATGATGTGATGATAATATATGATGACAATTTTTGATGATAAGATTATAACTATTTTTTTTCATAAGGGGACAAATAATTGGAGGCTAGCCATAGCCCATAGCCATGGAAGAAGATAAAGAGGGATAAGCATGAAAGTTTTAAAAGAATTGCATGTCTAACATGTAAAGAAAGTGTAATCTTTTGCCAAATATAGTAGAATTCAAAAGCTATATTAAAACTTAATTATGATCTTTTTGTGTTGGGTTTTGGAAAATTTTGATGGCATTGATTCATGCATATGGAACTAGCTTTATAATATATAATGGGTTGGTGGGTATCTAATATATATCTTTTTTTCATTATCTAGTTGTAATATTTTGGATTTATTTAACATCATTGATGTGATCAATTCCCTCAATCTAAGGAAAGAAAACTTTTCTAAATGGTACTGTTTAAATCCCATGAATATATTTGTGTTAGTTTCAAAAACTTTATTAAATGAATGTATGAAAATTTTATAATGTATGAGAAATCGATTGATTTGTCAATTGAATGATAATAAGTTCAAAATTAGAGTCGATGTTACATGATGTCACACAAAAATTATGTATAATCAATAAAATAAAAGTGAAAGTACATGCATACATATAATATATAATTAAATGTTTAAGTATAATTTTTTTTTATATTTTCCGATTATTAAAGTAATAAAGAAAGAAGGAAGAAAATATAAATTAACAATAGAAGTAAAGGATATGATAAAAAGAAAAAGATTAGACAATGACCATTGGCGATAGAACAAGGATGATGTTTTTCATAAAAATAAAGACAAAATTAGAAAAAGAAGATAAACCACCTAATGAAGACAAAAAATTTTAAAAAAAGAGAGAGAAAATTTGATAATGTGGTAATATATATGATCATACAAGAATTTTTAAATATATAATAATAAGTAACTTTTAATAAAGATTACCGATCCAAATTAATTTTTATATAAATTAATATAATATGATTATCTTATTATTATATAATTTTTCTTTTACAATTTCATAAAAAAAATAAAAATATATGGTAATATTATAAATTTATCATATTAGTATATATAATTAGATTTATATAAAAGTTTATATACGTAATAGTCTCTCGGGAAAAATTAACTAATTTATGAAGAATATTATAATTAATTCATGATAGGATTGCAAAACTACGTAATTTGATCAAATGGGGTGGTTATTGATAATTAAATTTGTACAATTAAGATGAGGCAAATCAATTTCATCATTAAATTTTTACAATCAATTTCATAATTAAATTTGACGAGGTGAATAAGGACATGTTGAATGGTTATGTTTACGATTGATCTCGTGTTCTAATTCAGGGGATATATTTTTTATAATAGTTTGGGATAATTAAGGAGGTTTTGACTGTCACTATACCGTATGCTGGGTGGTCCTTAGATAAATTAAATGATTGCATTTAACACTGATCTCATATTTGATTGGATGTCATAATTTAAATATCATAGAATCGGTGTTTTTCACTATATACAGAAAAGAAAAAAAGAAAAATATAGAGAGAATAATAATTAACTAAAAAAGCAAAAGAAAGAAGAATTTTGATATATTGACCAAGGAATCATGTATCTTTTGAAGAAATTCATGGGTTCCATAAACCGACCTCTATTTTCGAAGTCAGCAGCTTTCTATTTTTTTTTAATCTTTTTTCTCATTATTTTTTCTTCATTTTATTATGTTTTAGTAATTTTATTTCTATGGGTTTTTCCAGAAATACCTCAAATATGAATATATGATACATTGAATACAATTAAATGTATACTACAATTTGTTCTATACAAGAACATGTATACTATATATAATACAATGAATCCAATTAAATGTATAATAGAATTTGTTCTATACTAGAACATGAATATTATATATGATATATTGAATCTAAATAAAGTAAGAGCAATATCTAAGAGAAAATGTTGCTTAGTATGAAAGATTTTGACACATAAAAATAATTTAATTATATCCTCTTTATCGCCCTCATCCCATAAGGTTCATATATGAAAAACACTATATATTCTCTAAAATATATTCTTATATCTAGAATATACTTTAAGAACCTATAAGACTTTCTTGAATTTAAAAATCAATAACCACCCAATTTCATCTTGTATACTTTCTTAGATAAGTATACAAAGTATACAGAAATATATTCCGTGAGTGAATTAATATAGAAAGTATTTATTTAAAATATAGATATATATTTATATAACATTTTTACTGTTAAAAGGGGATTTAAAAATAAACAAAGTATGAAAACATAGAAACATTTTAAGCATTTTAAAACCTTGGCTTGTTTTATTTGAAAATTATTAGACTGACTTCCTTTTTCAACAATTCTTCTAGCCCTGAGTGATCTTGAGACCATCAATGATTTTTCTTTCATGTAAATCAAATGATGATTTTATACAAAACATTATATATTTAGAAAATAAATGATATGTATGTTTTTTTTATTAAAAACATAGCTCATCACTAATGTTGATCTTGAATAATCACATGGTGATGTCTATGACTATTTTTGATATTTCTCACAGATGGACTAACTCTGTATGACAAAGACACCAACCTCCTCCTTTATATCTGCTCCACCTGTAGTCCATTCACCTAGGCAGTCTGTACAGAGGTTTAACATTAGGCTATCTCCTAATAGCTACAATCATTATACAATCCTAGTCTTCTGGCTATATCACCATATATGTCAACATATGGATCGAAATATGATCAAAGATCTTATAAACATCAAATTTCAAATAAAATCATATATTTTCTAGTCATTATAAAAAGTTAAATGCTCATTTGTAAAACCATCATCATAACACAATCAATTAATAAAATCTAAAAAAGCTAGAATATAATCAAACTCATTTATCTATACCCATGCATAAATCAATACATTACAGGCCACACTTATTTATTTAAAACAACAATAAAATATGAATAATGTATTTGTTTATAAAACCATTAACTTATATAAATATTTTGAAAAAATAAAATGAGTAAAGGATCATTCACACTTAGAGAAGATATGGACTCCCGATTATCTTTCACATCTCGGGAGCTCCTCTATTTGAGTATTAAGGCCTATCTCATAAACATTAATAATAACATCAATTCCTATAGCTTAAATGATATAAATGCACTCCTATATGCCGTATTTAAGATTATTAAATCGAGTTTTCTAGTTGACACTTAACCACTTAGACTTATTTTATTTTTCAGTTATTTATCTGATTTTCATCAATAAAGTCCCATGGCCATCTTTTTACAACACCTTTAAACATATATTTTAACTCGATTTATCAGAATTAAACCTAAATCCTAGGATTTCTATGAGACCCCGTGTTCCTGAATAAGGGTATTTTTGTCTTTCTAGTAATATATGCCCGAGTTTTGTAAGGATTTATAATATTTCAAGGGTTGATTTGAGATTTTGAAAGAGTTAGAACGATTAAGGAGTGAGAATTGATGTCGGGAATTGATCGGGATCTTAAGCATAAGAGAAAACTCAAAGTGAGAAGCATTCGATCGAACGAATAGTCGGGTTCGTTCAAACGAATGGGATTCGACCAAACAAAAGCTTGGTTCGTTCGATCAAACCAAGAACACCAGATTTTTTAGAGAGCTCGAGAATTCTCGATCGAATGAAGCTTGACTTCGTTCGAACAAAACATCGTTCGATCGAACGAAGGGTGTGATTCGATCGATCGAATCGTACAAAAAGATAGAATTACCCCCTTTTGAAAGTTTCTTTTCTTAAATAATCAGGGGTAAAATGGTAATTTTGCTCCCACTTTTATAAAAAGGGGATCTGACCTCTCTTTCTCTTGGTTTTTCTTCTTTTCTTCCTCTTTTCTCCTCTCTCGTTCCTCCTCTGTTCCACACACACACACATTTCATTTTTCATTCTTTTCTTGATTTCTTTCCACCATTTCATTGCATTCCATGTCTAGGATGCATTGGTAGCTTCGATTGATGGCAAGGAGTGCAAAAATCGAAAGAGGAATGTTAGAGTTTCGGAGCTCAAATTGGGTTTTTCAGTATTGTAGGTCAAATTAAAGGAAATTGACCACACCATGAGGTTCATAGCTTCGTTTCTAGCTTGTCTGTAACTTTTGTTTTGCACTTTAAGCGATTTTGTAGAAATGAATTTTATTGTGATTCGTATTAGATTTTCGAGTTTTAATGCATGAATTTAAGTTTTTTGATGTTAATTAGATTGTAGAAACCTTGGGTAATTCGTTAATAAGTTAGAAACGAGAATTTGGAAAATGTGCATGACTGTAAACAGTATCCAAGTTATTGTTCACACGAGAATATGGGACCCATTTGTAGAAATTATGGAATCTAGCTAAAATGCATCATTCTAGATGTAATGCGGGTTGTGGGTGTTGAGAATGAGATGATCGATTGAGTTAAGGGGAGTTTTAGCCGATTTTAAATATGAATCAATTTTGGGTATTCGGGTTAAGTGCATTCCTCGCATACGAGTCTCGTTTATAATTTAGAATGTGAATTGATGGGGTTTTGATATCTGTGTATAGGCTTAGATAGCGAGGAGCAGGAACGCGACCTGAGCGAGAAACTCTAGGGAGTGCGTACCCTCCCTAACCTGTGAGTTGATCCTTTTTATGTTTTTATTACTTTAAATGATTTCTGATGCTTTTATATATATATATATGCTTTTATATATATATATATGTATATA
>JAVXUL010000020.1:3010546-3030680 GCA_035590515.1 Trichilia minutiflora
AAATTATAAATTTAATTTAATTATTTTGGTTTAGGGATTTATATGATAAAAGTCAGGGACTTATATGATAAAAATCGAAGACTTAAATGATAAAAATATATATTTTTGTTTTTAGTGAGGGATATTTATTATTTTTGAAAAGGGGGGATTTTGTTTTAAAGTTACTGACAGGGGGTGATTATTTTTTTAGAAAACGTTAGGGGGGAAAATGTCAATCTCCCATCCGATCAATCATCTCCTCCAATGTAAATCCATCAATAAAATAACCATATTTAAAATCACACTTCAACAATTATATTTTAATATAATAACATCCACCTATGTCATGATTTTTAATTTACAATAAATCTTTGAAATATGTAGTTGCATGTGATGTTATGTTGATGATTTATATTAAAATTAGTATAGAGAACTGCACAAATCCTCGTGCATAGCTCATAAAAAAATAAAAAAATAAAAAACAAGAATGAAGAATATACAGGTTCTGGAAAATTACAGAGAATATGCCGCTTCCGGCGGGTTGCACAGAGAGGTAGTTACAATGGTTGCGCCACGTGTACACTGTTGACGTAGTGCAACTGTTCAATTCAAACCTGTCATTTTAGTTTATGATCGAGGTAATAATAATAGGTCCTATTTTACAAAAGTTTTAAATGAATGAGCCTATATCTACAAAAGTGGGGGGGCTCAGCTCATTTTTACTCATTTGAATGTACTAGGGACCAAAATAACGCACTCAAATTAAATGGTTGTACCTAAGTATTTCTCAATTACACGAAGGGTATCTGTACTGTATCGCATTACCCTGTAATAACTTTTTTTCTTAATTTATTTTATTTTATTTTGCCCATCTATATATTTATTTAATTATTTATTTGTTCTTGCTTAGTTAGCCGGCTTGCCTCGTATCTTTTCCAAATCAAAAGATCCAAATTAGGTTGTTGCATTTTGCACGGGTATTTTTTCTATACTACAAAACCTAAATTTAATTGGTTCAATAGGTAAAAGTCAAATCCACAAATTTCCTATAACAAATCAACGAAAGTTATTGGGATTTATTCACCCATTTGAATACCAAATTGTGGTAGGAAATAGATGTAGCTCTAGTTAGACCACACAAAATTCTCTTATATCAATTGGCCATTAATTAAAATCAATAATTAATTTTTTTATTTATGACTTCAAAATTAAAATAACATTCAATTTTAACCATAACTGAGTTATAATTCAATAGTAACTGAATCCTCATCCTCTTGCCAGGGCAAGGACATGCGCGCGTACCAGGTGCTCAAAATTATGCATTAATTTAAGGAAAGGATAAGAATTAAACGTGACTAAGATGTTAATTAATTAATTTATACATTCTTTTAATGCATTTCCTTTGTTCTAGAAAGCACATCAAATGGTTTTAAAGAGAAGATTGGTTTAATTTGTGAGTTTGAAAGTTGGGAAGTTGAGTTGGACACGCGTTTCAAAAGAAGATGGAGATTCATTATCCAATACTATTGATGACGACGAACCACATACTATTAAAAAATGTTTTATAAAAAGTATTCTCAATTGTCAATTCTCATGCAATAGCAATTTTCATTAAACAAAAAAGGTCTTATATTGTTATTTCAATAAGAATTGTAGAAATTTCTTCGACAATCTCTTGAATTTAAAAAAAAAATTATATTTATTTATTTATTAATTTAATCAAATACTATAAAACAAATAAAACATTCGACTAAGGGGGTCTGGTAGTTTGAGCTTCGACGACGATCGACGTTCTTTCATTACGATCTTGGATTCGAGTTACTATATATTCATTTCGACTGACGCGCTAAGATAAAGGTTAGGGATTTTCTCTCATATTTAGTATCACTGTAAGATAATCCTTGTACACGCGTTAATTACTACGGACGAGTGTCGTACGAAACGTGGATTTTTTTTTTTGATACGGAGAAACTCACACACACTCAGCCACCACTGTGACGTCCAGCCATACCCTGGACCAAGCACCTACCTTGTGGGTACGTGTCCACAGATCATACGGTGCCCTTCTTGAATTCGGTTCCCGACGCAGGTATAAGGACTACGCACAGTAATACTAAATACAGGATAAAATTCTAACGTAACCTCTTGACACTTCAACAAAAAAAATTCTAGGATAATAATCAAATTTGAAACCTTAAGATCCTAAATTTAACCCACCATCATCAGCGATCCCGAGAGGGGAGGGGTGGTTTGTTTCTAAACGTGGATTTTCTTGTATACAAATATCTATCTATCTATGGATCTATCTATCTATACTGCACATTTGATTATACTGTGGCACATTGCCTACCCAAGATTCTATGATCTTCTTCCAAGATTTTTCAGTCAATTATTCACCTTCTCGGAAGGAGTTTCGTTCACATTCTTGTCATCCAAGCAATTGGGTTTTTGTTTTTTTCTCAATTTATTAATATCTTAATATATACAATTGGGATTTGTTTATTTCAAAAAATGCTTTTGGTAAAAGTTGGTGACTATATTTTTCTAAAATATTATTCTATTTTGTTTCTTTGGGGGGCTAAAACTTAAAGTTGATGGTACTTATAATTTGAAGTTTTGAACACTTGTTTGAATAAGCAGGTAAGAATCAATTTATAATAATATAAATAAATTATTTTTTAATATATATTTGGACTTAAATTTAAGAGTGTTCGTACAATAAAGTGAGAAATAGACGTGTAAAATTTAAATAAAAAATACTTATAAAATTTACCAATAAATATAATTCTTGAAAAAAAAAATATGATGTTGGTACAAGAATTATATGTGGACCCTTCTTGCGGTTAATATGGAATGATTCAGCTGATAAGATGTGAGGGTAATGCGACGATTTCTACATCGAAAAGTAACTGCGAATGTGACTATTTTCAGCAAAACTTCATCTCTTAAGCCTGCAGAGAAAGTAAACACCTTGGAATGACATCGGGAGGGGTTTTTGACGAAAAAACTTCGATGCTTAAGTCAAAAAAAAAGGGGTGGGAGAATAAAATATGTTTCCGATAAAAGTAGCAAAAAGAAAGTTTAAACGAACTATAAACAAGAGAAAAAATGTATAGAATTTACCCTCTGGAGATAATGAAGGAAAAAAACAAAGGTAATCCGACTGTCGGATCTCTCTCAATCTCTCTATGTGGTTCAAGTATTTATAATATCATGAGTAACAAGAAGTCTCACTGCCAAATTCAATAACCAATTGACGAATACCGAAAAACCAACTAACTCACTCAAAACCAACCAACAAAGAACCAACCCACTTTCCGTTGAAGAAGCTTGGTTTATATAGTGCCTGTTCTTCGAACAGTGATATGACTTGACATCAAAAAATGGGAAGGATGTGATATTTAACATGGGACAATGTGTAGCTGATTTCCTTTAATGATGTTGTCATATTTATCGACTTTGCAGACCTGTTACCGTTCTATCACCTGAAAATTATCAGAGGATGGGATGGGTACTTTTGAAGGGTTAGTTGTCATTAATCATTCTCATTTTTTGAGTGGGAGGAGCATATGTTCATTGATACTCTCGTCCGGAATCGTCGGAGAGCCAGCAGTTAAGGAACTCCTGGAGTGAGATAATTTTTCTGGAAAACAGGTTGCCTTAGGCGAAGTTTGCCTGAGACAGTAGGATCTCTGAACCGAGGGATACTTGAGGCGAAGTTTGCCTGAGACCACAAGATCCCTGAACCGAGGGATACCTGAGACGGTGACATCGCTGGACTGGGATGCCTAGGACGGAGTACACCTGAGAAGAGAGCATCCTAAGATTATACTTGACGTCTTGCCACGTGTCTTGTTGATTAGGTGTCCACATGTTATCTTCATATTTTCTCCCAAATATATGATAACAGAATATATATAATTTTTTAATCCGTAATTATAATAATAAATCTTTTATAATTTAGTTTGATGATAAGAATCTGAATTACTAAAGAGCTCTAAATTCGAATTTTAAAAGTGTTTCTATATTAAAACGTTATAGGAATCAGATTATAGATTTTATTTAAATTATTCATCTGAATATAATTGATACTTGTCCTCGATTCGATAGATTATAATTTTTGATATATAAAAAAAATTATAATAATAATTAACATATAATTTATGAAATATAATATCATAAAAATCTTTATTACACGTAGATATTAATAGCTTGTAGAATAACTCTAAATGGGTTTAGATTTGCATCAGAATTATATTATATAAAATAAAGACATCCGTATATGAGAATTTCTACTATAAGATTTTACCTTAAGCTATAACAACATTACCTAAGTAAACATTATAATAAACACTAAATTAACAATAACCCACAAAGGATTAGTCAAGCCACATTAATGGTTTTCTCTCGTAGTCCCATTCTCTCTCAAACAAATTCTATCAACCAACGTACTTAGAAAATAAAAATTTTGGAAAAGTGAGAATAAGCTAAGAATGAAAATGATTTTAATATTCTATATGATCATATTGTGTCTCTTACAGAGTATAGGAGTACTACACTAGTACTATTACTACTGCTACTACAACTACTGTAAATTGCATCGTCCATCTAATTTATGGCCAGATACATAGAAGCCAACCAGGTCATGAGAGAAGAAAAAGATAATTTGTCCTTTCTATTTGAACCCCAACAAGAAACTGCCCAGTAATTATTATTTTTTCTACTCTCTCTCTCTCTCTCTCTCTCTCTCTCTCTCTCTCTCTCTCTTTTGCTGATCAGTCTTCTCTGTAATGTTTTACTTTCTTTGTCTTCGATAGAACCTTGACTGTGGACTGGAATGCCCTATTTTCTAAGCTACCTCCAATTTTGAATGTAAAACCAACAAGATGTTCTTGGAACTTTCTTGTCAATGTATTCTTGTTTTCAGGAAAGGATAGTGGCAATATGGTCCCAAATTATTTAAATATTATAATATAATTTGCTTATTTATAATAATAATAATAATAATAAATACAAATCCTTTGTTTTAATTTTTTTTAATACGAAACTTTTACTTAGTCCAGTCTTTCGGATCTTTCAAGTGATATTAAATCAGGATGTGTCTAACATCGTACGCCCTCTTATTATAAATATGCGTTTATTTATAACTTATACAAGAATAATAATTAGGCTCAATATCAAAATTCAAAACCTCTAACAAGATTTACATCACCTTATCACTTAAACTGTACCATAGACACTCACTTTGTTTTAATGATAAAAAACAAACTAATGTCTAATTTCAATTTATAATTTGTATAAAAATTTGCATCTAAAATATTTTTATTATTTATGTTTAATCGATTTCTAACTCTTTGAAAAAAACACACACAATATAATATGAAGTGACTTAAATCTCTTCTTAATCTTAACTTGAGTAAAACTAATTAGAAGAAATTTTATTTATTAAACTAATTATAAATCATTCTTCACCCATATTGAAATGATGGTTAAAGCTCATTAAAAACAATTTTGCAACTACCCTTTTCAATCCTTATACAATTAGACCTCTTAGAATCAAATAATATCCACTCTCCATCCCTACTGAAAATATTGCAATATTCTTTAATATATTGAATTTCATCTTCCTTGTCTTGATGGTAAAAATTCATGCAAACAGCATGCCATTGTAGCTATTGAGTATATCGTGATAATAACACCCATTGGGAGCATTGGCTCACCCTTTTTCTTTTTTATTAATGAAATCGTTGGTTTTAAACATAGATCTTTGCTGATATTGCTATAATTGTACTCGTATAAATTTTCGATAGATCCATGATTATAACATTAAAAAAATTAAGAGATAAAGTATGTCTTTATTTGTAAAAGCATAAAAATTCAAGTACCCAAATGTTAATAACCCTTCACATGAATTGGGACAACAGCACAACACAACACAACACAAAGCCCTAGGCATATAGCACTAGGCGAGATGGTGCATGGTGGGTGGCAGCTACATACTCGTTGGGTTGGGATGCAGTTTTTGTCAAGCAAATTAATTAATAGTTTTCAAAAATATTTTGCTTAAACTTGTGAGGGTTATTTAATTTTCGTCAATACTTGGAAATTTTTGTTTGTATTCTGAAGGCTATTGGATTAGAAATCTTAGGCATGTGGAAAGTAGATTGTCTAGCAAGAAGAAAATGGAAATGATGAATAAATTTTGAGTGAAACAGGAAAAAAATTAATATTTTTATTGTTGCTTCATCCAGAGGGAACAATTATAAGATATTTTAAATTTGTTGTTGAAAACAAACAACATTATATATTTTTTTAATTGTAAAACTTCTTAATGGTCTGAAATTTTAATTTGAATGTGTTTAATGATTCTACTATAATTATAAAATGGTTGCAACATCTCAAACGTTTGATAATTAAAATGTAATTTAATGGTCAACTATAATTATAAGATTTAGTATATTACCAAAATGGTTAAAATTTATTAAATTCTAGAATGCTCTACAACAAAGAGATCTTGAGACATTGACCTATAATTCATTTGAACCAATTCATTAATCTTCTCATCCTTCAATAATGTTAATAAAAATATTATTACAAATATTCAATAATTCTTGTTCTAACTTCTAACTAAAGAACGAAAAAGAAACTTTCTACATTCAACGAGTTCATACTCTTTAATGTTAATTAAAGATAATATAATAAAATAATTGCTAATAGTATTATACTATCCTTATTTTAACTAAAAGGTATCTAATGTTCTTGCAAAAATAATTACAAAAATAAAGTAATTTATGAGCAAAATGGGACATACATCAAACTTTTTTTTATTAAACAACTGTTTTTTTTACAAGGGCATATAAAGAGGTAGGCAAGAGAGCCGCTGGTTTCTACACACCAAATTACAATGGGCTATTTAATACCCCACCACAAAATATAGGTACCCAACTGCCATATTTTAGAAAAGTTAATCCCTCTTTGTAATATTCAAAAATAAAAAACCAAACCCATGTGCAAAGCGAGCAGAAGCTCGTGATATACACGTGGCAAAAGCCCACATAAGCTGACTCAGCCAAAGAATGTCGGCCACGTGTAGAGAATTGTGTTCTTCCCCTTCCCTGGTCCCTAATAAGAATAACTCCCTTGAAGTTAATATTGCTGCTGAAGACGGCGTCGGTTGAAGTTTTTAACCATTTGCCCCCCTCTAAGTAATATGGCCATGAACAGACATCCACGTGTCCCTAACTGAACTCAAGCAAGGTAATGGGACCCACTAAATAAATGGGTCCCATCTTTCGAAACTATGAGGCTTTTGGAAATGGGAGGTGGAGTGTTGTGTTTCAGAGTCCTTCACTCCTTCCCTCTATAAATTCAGCCCCTTCACTCCTCTGTTTACACGCGCTTGCTATTCTTCTTTTCTTTTTTGCTATACTTGTTCGTGTAAAAAATAAAAAAAAAAACAGAGCACTCTGTTCTTCAAAGCTAGCTCTAGATCTTATACCCATATACCGACTTTCAATTCCTGAAATGGGTTAGTTCTGTTTTCAGTATTTGAAATTAATTTTCCATTCATTTTGGGATGGACCGATGGAGCTCATTCAGGAATTTCATCAATAATGAATATATTTATGTGTATATATATATGTTTTATTGTTTTATGCAGTGAGTTTCATCAGCGAAAAGCAGAAGAAGATGTCGACATCGAATGCGGTTATCGTCTCCGAAACAATCAAAACGGTGCTGACTGCGGCGACATCCGTATCGAACCCGTCGCTCTTCACGACAGCGGAACAGAAACCTCCGGTGGTTCCGGGAGGATACTTGGCCTTGTCGAAGAAACAAATGCTGAAAAACCTCGAAATCAATATCGGAACTAGAAATCTTACTTCTTGGGTTGACTCCATGAGAGCTTCTTCCCCAACGCAATTAAAATCCGCAGTTCGTACAGACGAAGAAAATAAATGGATGGTAAAAAAAAAATATTCGAAAATTACAAATTTTGTTGCTAACTTTGAGAGAGAATGAATTATAATTAACTGTTTTGTGTTGGACCAAATGAGCAGCAAGAATATCCGTCAGCTCTGGACATGTTTGAGGACATAACTCGTGCTTCAATTGGGAAACAGATTGTTATGTTCTTGGACTACGATGGTACTCTTTCTCCCATAGTTGATGATCCTGAAAGAGCTTTCATGTCCAATAAGGTATGTAAATATTTCAAATTTCTTACTCAAACTCCATATCAAATCCTTCGTTAACTAAATTTTCTTCCTTTAACACAATATAAAACAGATGAGAAAAACTGTGAAGAAACTGGCGAGTTGTTACCCGACTGCCATAGTAACCGGGAGATGCAAAGACAAGGTACATTTCCAGAACTGTTTCTCCATTTTTTACTATTCCGAATTACATTTTCTGATAAATATTCTGTGTCAAATCTTTATTCAGGTCTATGATTTTGTCAAGCTAGCCGAACTGTACTACGCCGGTAGCCACGGAATGGACATTCAAGGACCAACTAAAGGTTCTAAGAGCAAGAAAGTGAGTCTTCTTTTTATTCTTTCTGGTTTTAGAAATTCAAAAACCTTCATTCATACTAATTTTGAAATTTAAAAAAAAATAATTCTTCAGAATGATGAGCCTGTTCTCTTCCAACCAGCAAGTGAATTTCTTCCATTAATCAATGAGGTTTGTTTTTATTATTTTTTTAAAAAGAATTATATTTATGTTTTTTTTCCTGTATATTTATATATTTTAATGGGGAAATTTTTTTTTCAGGTTTATAAAATATTAGTTGAGAAGACTAAATCAACGCCAGGAGCTTTTGTAGAACACAACAAATTCTGTCTCTCCGTGCATTTTCGATGTGTTGCTGAAAAGGTGTTTATATTTTATTTATTTATTTTAAAAACCGAATAAATTAATTATTTTTCTTATTACTATTATGGATTTAATTACTGTAATTATACTAAAATAATATAATTAATTTATGAATGTACAGAAATGGAATGAACTGGCTCAACAAGTCAGGTCTGTTGTAGACCTGTATGAAGGACTTAAATGTTCTCAAGGAAGAATGGTATGAGCCACGACAGTGTTTCATCTTTTTATTCATTGCGACAATCTTTTATTTTTATTTTTTTCGTTAATTTAATTTAATTTTTTCTTGCATATTTATTTTATCCAGGTATTAGAAATCCGTCCTGCCATTAAATGGGACAAAGGGAAAGCACTTGAGTTTTTGTTAGAATCACTTGGTGAGTTAATTCAGCTTCTCAGAAAAGTGCTTCTGAGAACTTTATTTGTTTTGGGGGGCTGGAATATGTTTCTATGTAAATCCAAACTCACAAGATTATAAAAGGGATTAAGAAGAAAGCCACCCAACTTTTAGATTTTTGTCCAAATGATTCATTTCTTATTACAAAAAATACAAGGAATCATTTAAATAAATAAATTATTTTTCTTTTACAGGATTCTCCGATTCTTCCCATGTTCTTCCTGTATATATTGGAGATGATCGGACAGATGAAGATGCATTCAAGGTATCCAATGTTCAACCTCAGAACTCGACCTCTCTCCCTATTTATCAACATTATATATTAAAATTAAAATTTATTAATTTTGTCTGTCGTCTCTAATAAAATTTTTAATTTTTAATTATTAGATATTGAAAGAAAGAGGACAAGGTTTCGGAATTCTTGTGTCTAAATGTCCGCGAGAAACTAATGCATCTTACTGGTTACAAGAGCCCAACGAGGCAAGTATATATTTAATCTATATATGTGTTTATATATTCATCAAATTTTTATACAGTATTATTGTGTATTTTTGCATGCATGAATATGTAAATTAATATTTTCCTGTATATTTTTTTTGGCAGGTTATGTGCTTTTTGCAAAAGTTGGTACAGTGGAAGCAACTATCCAAAGCAAGAGATCAAGGGTGTAAACAAAATCTGAGTGTAGTACTAGAAGAGAGTTTTAATTAATGAAAAAAAATATAAAAAATTTTATAAATCCTTAACCCTTTGGAAAGAACTGTTTAAAGGTGGGATTGTTCTATAAATTATATATATGTATGTAACTTCTTGTTCAGAATATAAGAGAAAAACAATATATATGAACAAGAAAATACCGATACTTGATTATGTATATTTTTTTTTTTTAAGTTTATGGTCTTCAAGGCCTTGTGCATGTTTGTAACTAGTTGTGTACAAGGGTATATTAATTTGTTCTTTTTTTCTCGGTTACAAATATAAGTCAAGAATATTGCAAAGAGCGGATTCATTGCATATGTATTTTTCCTCCTTTTTTATATTATTTCTTATATATTTTAATTAATTAATTAATTTTTCTGAGTGGATGAGAAAATTATTGAGCAGATTCATAGCATTTCGATGAGAAATAATGGGCAACTTGTTAAACTGGAAGATGGTCTTTTTCACAATCATTATTACTGGACATGCATGAAGACTTGAGCAAGTAATGGTCAATAATGTCTCGTCCCAAAATCTAAGATATAGATAGGGCCTGAATTACGAATTTCTTACATTAAAATTTTTAAAATTTTTATTGAATATAAAATAAA
Organism: Trichilia minutiflora; assembly: GCA_035590515.1. Taxonomy (NCBI): domain Eukaryota; kingdom Viridiplantae; phylum Streptophyta; class Magnoliopsida; order Sapindales; family Meliaceae; genus Trichilia; species Trichilia minutiflora. Next base: position 3,021,110 of record JAVXUL010000020.1, read on the forward strand.
GCTGGAGAGAAATAATTTTACTGATGGTATTGATGGGCCTCTAAGTTTTCTTAGAGTTCATTTATATATATATATATATTATTGATGAGTCGAGAAAAATTTTCTCTTCACACGAATGATGGTTTAAGGAGCCAATTAAAGGCAAATTGGGTGTAATATTAATTTCTGGTTAATAATTCAGAGTCTTATGTAAAATTATACTTTTAAAATATAAATAAATATTTTTTTTAAATATAATTGGTAGATTTCAATTTTATGCATATATTTATTTCTCTCTTTCAAGTGTTTGTAAATTCTAGAAAAATTTGCACACGCCTTTAAATTTTGGATTTTAAAACTTAGGAACGTTGGCAGTTGAAAAATTATTTACATAGATCAAAAAGAGAATCATTGGAGGAATCATGATTTTTTATAACAACTAAGTAGGAAGATTCCAAGGTAGAATTGGGTGGGATTATAGAATATATAGATTCTGATTTCAAGAAGACTCTCATTGTTTCTACCTCTCATTAGTTACTTATTTAGCATATTATCAATAAGATTAATTAAAAGATATATTTAAATCCCTTAAACAAGATTAATAAAATTAAAAGATAATTTAACTCCCATCTATAATTGTAAAATTTCGCTTCCATTTCCATCTATTCTGAGCAAAATGTATGTTATCAACAATAAAGGTATTATAAGAAAATTCTCAAATGTGAATATTTAGATTTTAAAATGTGAATTTGAAATTTTATGATTTATTTTATAATAAAGTAATATTAATTTGCTGTAAATTAATATTTTAAAAATGCATAAATTGGTCAAGAGATAATAATTAAGTAAAATATTGTAATGCATTAAAACTAATGTTAAATTGTATTATGTGCAATCCAACGGTAAGTTAACATAATGGTTTTAACTTTGAATTATACATGATTCATTTTTATTGTTTGCATCAGTCACTCAATCAATTTTTTGAGTTTGATTTATTCAAACAGTAATCCAACTTTGATATGTAAACTCAAGGAAAGATTAATGAGAGTTCATCCCAATTTGTATCCGGATAAGATAATAATTAATCACCACAATTAATTTTGATTGGATTAATGGGGATTATGTGCACAATGTGGAGGCCGCATATGTAATTAATTGAAGGCTTCTCTTCTTTACTTTAAAAACTACGTAACGCTGAGTCAAAAGGATTAATTTTGAGGTGGATATTAGAAAAGAGATAGGTGTACTTCTTTGCTCTCTCTCTCTTTTTAAAACTCAAACTCAATCAAGATTAAATATTATATTTTTTCTCTAGCATCCTACAGCAGATTTTCCTTACCATTCCTTTTCTCCAAGCATAAATAATAGGATCATGCTCCATTATATTTATATGTATCGTGTATATATATTGTAATTTTTGATTTTTTGTTATACTCTTTAATTAGTTGTTACATTTTTAAAATTTTCATATATAATTTATTTTATTAATTATAATAAAAGAAATAGAAATTAAAGCGTCCGTCATTTTCTATAATTCCTTCCCTTGCATCATAAAAATATAGTAGAGTCATATTATATGTAATAATTTTTCTGCTCTTCAGCAATAATTCTCTAAATTTTAGTTATAACTTTCAATTTTGTAATATTTTTATCAAATTTTTTAGATTTTACCCTTATGTTGCTCATGGTTATGAAATATTTGAAGCCCCAAAAGGTGTGGCTTGGTGGTGAGAAGGGTGCGTTGGACGATGAACGGTTTTGTGTTCGACTCTCAGGGGTGTATTCTTTGTAAGAGCTTAGGACAGTTAGAAAATTTTAGCTTGACCTGTCTAGCAGTCCTAGTGCAATCCCACGGTATGAAAGGATACTAAATTGGATGGTCAGGTTGAACATAATAAGTCTAGGTGTTTTTCACTATATATATATTTATTTATTTATTTATTTATTTGAAGATTGAACCCAAAAAAATAAAGAGTCGCACCATTCAACTTCGTGCACCATATACAAAATACATAACATGGCAGAGATCTTATTCAAGGTTGCATTTGCTGAATCAGATCATAGAAAGCGATTCCTAGGAAGCAATTATTTTGTGACTTTTGCTTCTCGAGAATTTAAAAAAAAAAATTTAAAATAAACAACTAACTTTTCTCTTTCAACTACTTAATTAATCAAATTTCTAATATTAAAACTCAAAGATCGGATCATGAATCATAAATTATAGTACAATTATTACACATTAATTAATTTAATTACGTATAATAATGCATTTTTGCTTTGTCTTATGTTATGGCAGCAGTCTCCTTGTACACATACTACGGATCTACATTCAACCTTTTAAAGACAAGATTTTAATCTTAATTATTTTTATATTATATAAGCAACTTAAATTAATTAATTAATCAACTAAAGCTTATTATGAGAACCAATATGAGTTGGCTAGCTTCAGAAATAATATGAATTTGACTATGCCTTAAAACGATGAGCCTATAGTGTTTGATCATGTTCTTGGAACAAGAAACGAAGAACCAAAACTCTGTTGGAGAACTCATAATTGCATTTCATTGAATATAATAACATTATAACTTGTTGATATTATAATCACAAGTCTAACAAGAATTTAAATGCATACTGCAGATACTATTTCGAGATTTATGCACATTCTTGTGACACTTGATAAGATTGGAGAATTCACAATTGTAAAAAATCTTCTCAAGCCCCACAAATAATAATGAATGAGAAGTTTAATTATAGGCAAGCATAGAACATGTAATTTGAAATCGTGAGTTATTCCACTCGCTTAATTAGTTCCAAGTCCTTCCATTAGCATGATTTACATAATTTTTTGTGGGCTATTCTCTTTTATAGTGTGAGAGCTTCCCCCTCAAATTACTATGAATATTAAAATTGCTCAAACAAACACATAATTTCGAGATATATTATATATGCATTTATCAATACTCTCGATCGATCCCTGATTATAAATATCTGTTGATGTTAAATTGTAATGTATTGGTGTTTAAAAAAACAAACCTATTGGGTAGATAGGTTTCGAAATAATGAAATCTTTTCCATATTTTATTTATTTATGTTTATTTATTTTTTGGTTTGGGGAGGATGTAGATTTTGAGGAAGGATAATGACTTAATTATAGTTAGGTTGTTGAAAGGGAAACCCACCAAGCATGTTAGAAGGGAATCTAAATTTGGTTGAATGAGGAGTTGGAATCCACTTAAAAGGAGAGAGTGAATAATAAGTGAGTGTGTGTTTTGATGTGAAGAAAACACATGGATTTTTTTCTTTTTTTATGTGAATAAGACATTAAGATGGCTCCAAGGCAGGCAGGCAGTTTTGAAAACCTCGGTTTCTTTTAAACGTGGAAAGATGAAATCCACTATATTTTAAAAAAAAGAAAAAAGAAAAAAGAAAATTCCTAGCTAACTTTGGTATCATTGGTGATATAACTGAAATATAAACTAGTCTTTTAGACTTTTTTACAAGCAACAATTATTGGTAGCAAAGCAAGGAAGAAAGAAAGACAAAGAGACACTTCCTGCACCAATGCATTTATAACAATTATGTCTCTCTTTTCAGTGCGTATATCATCCATATGAATTGACTAATTATGGTATATATTTCTACCATTACTCGATTTTTACTTTTAACTTTGAAAATATATCCGTTAAAATATTTTTACTTTAACTTTGAATAATATAACAGTTAAATTTTTTTTGTAAATATCAATCTTTATTTAACAATTAATAGTTATAGCTCGTTATCTAATCATCTTTTTCATACAATAATCAATATAGCTTTTAATATACCTCAATCTTAAGCAAAAGACTTAGATACAACAATTCTAGAAGAACTGTTAATTTTAGACGAACGAATATTTATGTGACATTCATGTTTCAGTCAAGACTTTCTATAATATCAAGCACATCATGTTTAATTTTAGACAATTTACTTATCATATTATCTTTGTTAAAAATAAAAATATATATTTTACCCTATTTCATCAACGACAAATATTTTAACTTGCATATTTTAAAAAAGTTATAATGCCAATTCACTGAATGTATTGTAAGCTTGTTGTCAAGTAACACGCTGTACCAATTGCGTCAAGTTTAAGAAAAAACACCCAAAAAGAATTTTTAACACGTCTTATAACTTGAGACTCGATCCCTGCCCTGAGGGCTCAATCATATATATAACTACATACACACACACACACACACACATAAATGTATATACATAATTTGTTTATGTAATATAAACTATATACTATAGAAGTTTATATATTGCATATAATGGTAAAGTTTGAAGGTGGTCACATGCATTCACAGGTGACTCTATATGCTAATGTTATAGGGAACAAATTTACAGTGTCATATGTGGAATGGATCACAAAAAATGTGACAAGTATGAACTGGATTGATGAGAGCTTTAGCGAATGTGTGTCGAATTGTCATTGGATTATGTGGAATAATATATTGGTATTTATTTATTTTTAATTTATCGATGAAAAATTAGAATTTAATTTGTATGTTTTTTGGATACATGTAACTCCGAGTTCTGAAAACTTATAAGTTGATTTGCAAGAAATTAAAAATCAATGAAAATAATAATTTTTCATAATCAATCAAATCATTTATAATTTTTAGCTCTTGTATAGGGGCAAGTAAAATTATCGTATTGATCTAAAAAAATTGTAAAATTACCCTCTTATTATTTGTTAATTTAATATCACAAATAATTTTTTAAAATAAATATAGCTATGACGATAATTTATAGAAAACACCTGAGCTCTGTTGGAATACACACTCTAGTTTCCAACAAATAACCACACACTCATAATATATTTTAAACTTTAGGATAAAGAAGATCCAAAATCTTGTTTCTGCTTTTAATGAAGATTCATAAACCCAATAGAAATATTTTCAATTAGTGCAAACCAACTTATGGTTAATTAATTAATTATACTGCTTTTCATTATAAATCGACAACATTATAATAGAAAGTGTGAGCTTGTGACTTTTGTGCGCACTTTTCAAAAGTATTGCATGATTTATAAAGAATAAATAATGCGACTCATATCAAAGTTATAATATAATATCTATACGGTAATTGATGTGATAGAATAACATAATATCACTGATAATAAATTTGATAGATAACAAATTTGAGATATTAAAGAAACCACTGAACCCCAAAAAGAGAAGCATTGTTTTCCAACTGAACTTGTCAAAGTAAATGAATCTAATTATTAAAAAATATATAAATACATAAAAAAGAAAAAAAAGAAAAAGTTGGTAAATCTTTCTTGCTTTGTAAACATGCAAACTCATAAATGAATGTAAAGTATTATTGAAGAGAGCAAAAAATTTAGAAGATGTAAAGTTGAAATTGTTCATTAATGTTGTTGCACGAATGCATGCATGCATGTATATATAATTGTTAATGCTCTTTTAAATTTTTCTTCCTTTAATCTAACACTCTTTTAAAGTACCACCAACTTTAAACTATACTTGCTTTTCCATAAATTTAAAAAAAAAAAAAAACCATTTCAATTATTGCTTTTCAACTTTGTTGTTTTCTTTGCTCTTGTTTTTGTTTTTAATTTGAGGTCTTCTCAAGGAAATTGATTGAAGGTGAATTATTGCATTAAGAGTTGGATTAGATTAACTATATAATTGCTTTTGTACTTCGTTGCTTTCTTTGTTTTGTTTTTAATTTGAGGACTATTGAGGGAAATGTATTAAAGATGAATTATTGCATTAAGAATATATTTCATATTGAGATGTTTTGTCTTTATGGTTGCCCTTACTCTACAATTGCTGTAGAATAGAAGTTAAAATATTAATTAAAAATGTTTATTTTTAAAAAAATTATTTAAAAAAATATGAGTTAAAATTTTCTAATAAGATATAGGGGTAAAAAACTAATATTTGTTAAAATAGATTTTCGTGTATGTTATAATAGTATTAATCTAAATTCTTAGCAGAACCCGATTGATTGAAACAAGAATTATTCAAACAATGAAGAGAGATAGTTATTTATTTCTGCTCAATTAATCCAAATATAAACAATATCAACATTTATTATTCTATCAATTCTCAAAATTCTGTTGAAAATTTTTATTAAATCCATTCTTATTTGAGCATTAAGTTTGTGGTTTTAATTTTTAATTTTTTTAAATGAGCAAAAATTAATACAACAGTTTCACATTTTACAATATCTTAGGTTAATTCAAAGTTGAAGTAGTAACAAAGTTGATCTCTATCCCATCGAAAAGAGTTTCACATTTGTTCACTTGAGATTATTCAATTGGTATTGGTTAAGGGCCCATTTATTATATGTCGGTTCCAAAATCTAACCTTGGGTTGGGCTCAATTGGTGAGCCCATTAGGCTCAAGAAAATTGTGAAACCAAAACCTATAAATTGTTTTGTATGTTTTCACTTTTTTTATTCTCTCCCGTATCCTTGTTAACACCAAGAAAAATATAATGTTTCATTCTCTGCAATACTAATATAAAAAATATTGCAAACTTCAAATTTCTTGTACCACTCTAAAAATTTTTGCCCGTTAAATTAATTAATAGTCATAAATACACACACACAAAAAAAACACACACACACAAGGATCGGAATCCAAATTCCTCATTTTGATTACCGAGGATTCTTAAGGAATTCTATTTTTAATCAATTATACAAAAACAAACATATAGTAATCCTTGTTCCCATTGATTCCTTTCCTTTCCCCCTCAATTCTTCAACCAAACATACCCTAAAGGAAATGATGCCAAGATGAATGCAGTCTTGCATGCGTATAATATTTTACCCCTAAGAGCTCTAATAAGAACATTTATATAAAGTCCCCCAAGAAATTAAAAAAAACACCCAAAAAAATCCCAACATAAAACATAAAGACATGAAAAATAATAATAATAATCGCACACAGAAAATCATCCTAATTTTCAAATAAAAGCAACACCTTCATAAAATTTGAAATTTTCTTTTGCTATTTAATTTTACTTGCACATTTTTGTGATAAAATTTTTGCTTTTTTACCTGCTCTCAATGTGCTAAGTTTGAAACCACAAACCACATCCATTTCTTTGCTCCAAAGATTCAAGGCACCAAGATTCATTTTCCCCTTCAAGTTCAATTTCAATTCAAATGAAACCGGTCGATCCCTTTTGTGGTCGTTCATGCTCTTAGAAACTTCTTCCGGCAACCTCGTGCGACCTCCTTTGACCAAGAAGTTAACATTTCTTGAATCACTTCCCCCTTGATGAAGCTCAGGAAAATTTCCTGACGCAAGCTTCTTTGTTTTGAAATACAAAACTGCTTTCCCGTTGCTTTGACAGTCGATCTCAACGTTATCGTTCGGGTTCTTTGCATTCATCGTGATTTCATACCGCGGACGTGACTTTTTGTTGCCCTTCACAACTACGTCCACGATGGAAAAAACAGCAGCTTCGGGGCTGTAAACTTGCCGTAAGACCAGTATCGTTCCCCCAATCACTGCACCGAGGAAGATCATGATCAAAACAATCCAAATCACCCGGCCGTAGCAGGGCGTTCCTTTCTTCACCGATTGGTTCCGCAACCGTTCGACGAGCTTGGCATTTTCCAGCGGAGGAACGCGGTAGATTTGGTCTTTAGGAATTTGCACAACGTAGATACTCAATTCCTTCTCTTGTTCTGGTGTAAGCTGCTGATTTTCTTCTCCTACGTCAAACAAAGAAGATTTACCGACACCATGTCGATTAGGACGCTCGTCCTGGACATTGTTGGAGTCAGCATTGGCACCCAGGGCCATTTGTGGAACCCGCTCCACCGTGAGACAATGGGGAGCGGTGCAGAAAGGAAGGGGAAGGGCAAAACAGTATTAATAAAAGGGAATGGAGGAGAATTCAGGGTTTGCATGGGAAGAGTTGGTGGTATTTGGAAGATAATGCTTATTTTCAGTTTTTGGGTATGTTGTTAGTGAGAAAAAATGAGTTTACAGCTCGTTGGGTTAGCGATTGTCACCCAATTGAGAAACCTATTTTTGGATTATGGTAGAGGACTTGGTCAATCAATAGAAAGAAGTTTAATTCTTATAATTAGGTTGATCAGGTAGTTCATTACTTAATGCATGTTGGAGGTAATAAAATATAATTTTTATGTTTTTACATGTAAGGGTATCGTTTGTTTATTTGCAATAAATAGGTATTTAGCGCCCGTTGAAATAATTATAATATTATCTCATTTTTTATTTTTATTTTAAAAAATTTTTAACGTATCCTAACTCATTCTATACACAAAGATAGAGTCAAAAAAAAAATCCTCTTTAAGATTAGTGTGAGACAAATCAATCTTTTGATATCTTATTTTGGGAAAAAAAAAAATTGGACTATCCCTCCAAAGATCGATTGTAATTTTAGTTATTTTGATTACAACAAATCTTAGGTAAGTGCTAGGACCTTTAAATATAGTAATATTAGCAGTTCTTTTTACAAAGAAGTTCTATTCAATACGGTAAGAGAAGCCATATTCTTAAAAAATAGAGAAATATAAACCAAATCAAAATGATTCAAATCAACCCTTTTTTCTTACATCAAATTCGTAAATATTTCCGAAGAAATTGAGCTCACTACTAAAAAAATAACTTTTAATGACAAAATATTTGTAATAGAATTCTGTCAAAAATTATTTTCTATTACAAATTATAACAAAATTCTATCACAAGTAAATATCTATCATCAATTGTGATAGAATTTTATCACTATAATATGAAAGAAAATATTATATTTTTTAACTTAAATATTGTGATAGAATTCTATTAAAAAAAAAATTATATTTGTCAAATTAGGACATTCCAAAAACGATGTCGTTTTAATATTTTATAGGCTTGTGACAGAATTTTGTCACAAATTTCTTTTTGTCGTTTTACTTTTCTGTCCATGTAGGATACACAAAACGATGTTGTTTTTATCACGTCCCAACCCTAGTTGGTCATGTAACAATTGTCACGGATCCTAGAAATACATCTTATCACTTAGAAATTTAGAATGCACTCCTAGAACTGTAAGGTATTAGTACCTATTTTCAAACTCATTTTTAAATATAAAATAATACAAAATAGAAGATTTGCAATTAAACATATCTCAAAATCTGTATTTTCTCAAAATACATAACAAAATATTCTTGGTCAAGCCAAAAACATAATATCACATCTTTTACAAATGTTTTTCAGTTCAGTGGACCATAAAGTAAAAATCTGAGTCGAGTACCTGAAAACTGTACTGAAATTTCGCTTCAGTTATGCTATATCACACTCGACTACACTAGCCTGAAATGGGAAAGTGAGGGGTGAGTATTTGAAAAAATATTCAGTGAGTAGACAGATAAACAAAAATAAAAATTAGAGGCTCAAATATTGATTACAAAAAATCATCGTAATCATCAAATCAATTATAGTAAAATGTGGCATCATATATATGTCTAAAAAATTAATATAATATCAATATATATAACCCCTCTGTCTATAGGATCTTATCCACTCCCTTAAAGTTATATGATTAATCCCCAATCTTGATTGTG
>JAVXUL010000020.1:3030780-3058957 GCA_035590515.1 Trichilia minutiflora
CCGAGGATTCGCGAGCTCTCTGGAAATCGGGTGCCTTTGATTCGGTCGATCGAACCAAGCTTTCGTTCGATCGAATCCCATTCGTTCGAATGAACCACCCTATTCGTTCGACCGAATGCTTCCCACCTTGAGTTTTCTCTTGCGCTCAAGTTTTTGATCAATTCCTGACATCCATTCTTAGTCCTTAATCATTCTAACCCTTCCAAAACCTCAATTCAACCCTTGAAATATTAAAATCATTACAGAACCCAAACGTACATTACTGAAAAGATAAAAATACCCTTATTCAAAAACACGGGGTGTTACATTCTATAACAAGTGGTATCAGAGCATCAAAGGGGCAAATACTAGGAAAGAAGACGAAACTAGGAATCATTCTTGAGGAGGACTTGGAACCAAGATGGTGACAACAAAATTTTACGATAGAGAAGTTTACAAGAGAGAATAATTTCTCAATATGAAAACTTAAGATGAAAGCCTTCTTGGACTATGAAAGATTAGACTATGTATTGAAGGATGAAGACTTCAAGATTGATGGAAAAGAATTTACAAAATATAAGATAAGAAGTACCTTGATCCTTTCTTTGTCTGATAAAGTGTTAAGAGAAGTGATTAAAGAAACCACTGCCAGAAAAATTTGGTTAAAGTTGAAAGAGAGATATCAACCAAAATCAATTTCAAAAAGACTGTATTTGAAGAAGCAGATGTATACTTTTAGTTTGGATAAATGTGGTTCTATAGAAAATTATTTGGACAGATTTAATAAACTAAAGATTGACTTAGAAACAGTTGATGTAAAGGTTGAAGATGAAGATCAGGCTTTGATTGTTTTAACCTCATTGCCAACCTCATATGAACACTTTATTGATACCCTTCTATATGGGAGATCTACCTTGTCAATGGATGATGTGAAAAATTCTTTAAACTTTTGAATGGGAGAAAGTAGTAGAAGGAAGTGGGCACAAGTGAAGGTTTTAATGTCAAGGGTAGATTTGAAAGGAGAAGGAATGAAGAAAAGGGAATTTAGATTAAAATCAAGAGGGAAAACATTTAGGTGCTTCCATTGTCATAAGGAAGGCCATTTCAAGAAGAATCATTCTAAAAAGAGACAACAAAAGATACAAACAACATCTAGAAAGAAATCTGAAATAGGTATGGTGACAGAAGTTAATTTTCAAGACACTCTTGTGTTAATGACTTCAACAGAAAATGAGAAACCAGCAAACAAGTGAATTCTTAACTCAGGGTGCACCTACCACACGTGTTCAAGTAAATCACTCTTCATAATTTTGACTTTTAAAGATTATGAAAAAGTAATCTTAGAAAATGAAATGACTTGTGAAGTTAAAGGTATAGAGTTTGTAAAGTTTAAAATGGAAAGTAGAGGATTAGTGGAGGTAACAGAAGTTAAGTATGTCCCTGGTCTTAAAAGAAACTTACTGTTATTAGGTATGCTTGAGTCAGATAGGTGTACATTTAAGGCAAAAAATGGTGTTTTAAAAGTTTGTAAAAGGTCACTTGTAGTGATGAAAGCAAGGAGACATAATAAGTTGTATGCATTGCTTGGGGAGATAATCACAGAGGATGTAAATGTTATAAATGATAAGGGAAGTCAGGTGTTGATGCTTTGGCTTCAGATGCTAGGTCACTTAGGTGAAAGAAATCTTATAGAACTGAAGAAACAAGGGCTGTTGTGTGATAATATAAAGGATAAACTAAAGTTTTACAAATGTTGTGTGTTGGGCAAACATCACAGAGGTGGAGTTAGATTCTTTTTATTAATCATAGATGACTTCTCAAGAAAAATTTGGGTGTATACACTGAACAGTAAAGACCAGATGCGTAAAAAGTTTATGGATTGAAAAATTTTGATGAAAAACCAGAAAAATAAAAGATTGAAAGCTTTCAGGACTGAAAATGGATGGAGTTTTGTAATGATGCATTTGATAAAATCTATAAGGAGAATGGTATCTTGAGGTATAGAACAACTACTTACACCCTTTAGCAAAATGGAGTTGCTGAAAGATTAAATAAAATATTGTTAGAAAGAGTTAGAAGTATGTTGTTATGTGCTAGATTTTCAAAAATTTTCTAGGCAGAAGTTGTTGTAATAGTATCATATCTAATCAATAAAATTCTCTCACATTCTTGAAGCAAAAAACACCTGAAGAGGTGTGGATAGGAAAACCACCATCATCGACTCACTTAAGAGTTTCTGGGTATACTATATATGCATACATCAAACAAGAAAAGTTAGACACAAGAACAGTTAAAAGGATTTTTGTGGGATATCCTGAAGTTATAAAAGGATGGAAGATATGGTATCATGATGATAAATAAGGGAAATGCATTGTAAGCAGAGATATAAAGTTTCTAGAGTATGAAATGTCAGTTAATAAACCAGAAAATGGTGCATGTAGTTTTGATTTTGAAAGCAAGACTAGTAAAGTCCAGTTTTAGATGGAGCAGACTCGAGCAAAAGGTGCAGTGATTGTTCTTAAAGTTGAGACAGAAGAATTAAGACTTGCTACTGGTGGAGTTCCTGATTTTGAAACTGAAGAGAATCAACAAAAAGTGATTGATTATTATCAATTGACTAAAGACAGAGTTAAGAGGTTTGTCAAACCACCTACAAGATTTGGTTATACAGACTTGTGACATACACACTCCTCATTACAGAAGACATAGGGAATGATGAACCAGCCAATGTAAAGGAAGTTATAAAAAGTTCAGAAGCTAAAAATTGGTATGAGGCTATATGTGATGAAATGAGATCCTTGGAAAAAAAATCAGACCTAACTACTAGTTGAAAAAACAAAAAGAAGAAAGGTTGTTGATTGTAAATGGATCTTAAAAAAAAAAAAAAGAGAAGGCAAATGGATCACTAAGGTTTAAAGTAAGGCTTGTGGCTAAGGAATTCACTTAGGAAAAGGAGTAGATTATTATAAAAAAAATTTACTTGTGGTAATGCATGTGACTGTTAGGTTATTGTTGAGCATAATAGTTATATTTGACCTTGAATTTGAGCAAATGAATGTGAAGACTGCCTTTTTATATGACAATCTAGAGGAAGAGATTTTAATGAGGCAGTCAAATGGTTTTGTCAAAAAGGGACTAAAGAAAATGGTGTGTTTACTCAAAAAGTTCTTGTATAGATTTAAGCAATCACCTAGACAATAGAACTTGGAATTTGATAATTTTATGAAAAAGATTGGTTACTTGAGAAGTGCATTTGATTAATGTGTCTACTTCAAAGGAGATAATATTTGCTGATATGATGTTCTAGCTCTTGTATGTGGGTGATATGTTGATTACTAGTAGAACAATAGACAGGGTGAATGAGCTGAAAAAAGTGCTGAATTCTGCTTTTGAAATGAAAGACTTGGATGCAGCAAGAAGAATACTTGGAGTAGAGATAATAAGAGATAGACATAGAAGCTTGATTTGTCTGTTACAGAAGAAGCATTTGAGGAGAGTTTGGTGTAAATTCAATATGGAAAACTCTAAACCAGTGAAGGTTCCTTTGGCAGCTCATTTCAAATTGTCAAAGAATTAGTGTCCACAGACTGATAGTGAGAAGGAAGAGATGAAGAAGATTCTATATTCAAGTGCAGTTGAGATCCTTATATATCGGATGGTTTGTACTCGTCCTAATTTGGCGTTTTCAATGAGTGTGGTAAGTAGGTTCATGTGTAATCTAGGAAAGACACATTGGAAGGCTATAAAGTGGATTATGAGATATGTCAAAGGCACTTTGAGTAGATGTTTGGTATTTGAAAAAGCGGAAAATGAAGCTGATGTATTAAGAGGCTTTGTAGATTCTGATTTTTCTATTGATTTAGACAGACGAAGGTCTTTAACAGGATTCATCTTCATGTTCAAAGGGTGTACCATCAATTGAAAAGCTTCTCTGTAATATGTGATTGCACTGTCAACAATTGAAGTAGAATATATGGCCTTAGTTGAAGCTATTAAAGAGGGTTTATAGTTGCAAGAAATTCTGAAAGAGTTGAGGATTGAAAGTGTAGTAACAAAAGTTTTCAGTGACAGTCAGAATGCAATTTTGTTGTCAAAACATCAAAACCATTACGACGAGGGAATGATGAAGTAATTTGCTGCTTAATGAATCAAGGTAGAGTTTGTTGTATGTGATTCATTAAACAACAAATTAGTTAGTATAAAATTAGTTTCTTTTCTGTTGTTTTTGTAATGGTTTTTTAAAAGAATGCGAGGTTGCCAGGCTAGGTTTGTTAGCAAAAAAAGAACTTTATAAAGCTATATAGTTTTCTTATCATTGGCAGATACTGATGGAATAAGAAAAAGGCATTTCCTCGGTATTTCTTCTTCTTGGTTCTTTCTTCTTAAAGCTTCATCTTCTCTTCTTCCTTTCAGTTTTGTTAAAATCAAAGTGATTACAATAAGCCCATATTTCTTTTCTGTGTTTTCTTGAGTAGCCATGGAAAGTGTAGATGAAAGTGTGGAATAGCTTTCTTTGTATATCTGTTCTGGAAGTTGAGAGAATCGTTATTGGTTTTACTGGTTTTTTGTGTAACAACGACTCATAAAATTAATTTTTTAAAAAAGATATTTTTTAATAATTCTAATTTTTTTTATTAAATATATAGCATATGTTGTTTGGATTATGTAAAAAGATTCTTTAATTTTAAAAATATTTTCTAAATTTGAATCTAAGTAGACAAAATTGATTTCCCCATGAAAATCCTCATCTCCCCGCTCGCTCGCTCTGTATAAGCAAACTAAAGCTCTCCAATAACTCTGCAATCTCTTGTCCTCTTCCTCCATTACAGTTGTACGTTCCGTATGTCACAAAAACATCCCATTTCCAAGGTAAATTTTTTTCTTTTTTCGTTAATTTTCACCAGTTTTAACTTTTTTCATTAACTTTTAGGACGGCGATTGTGATTATTTGTTATTTATGTTAGAAGAAAATTATTAATTTGGGATTAATAACACTCCTCAAATGTACCCAATTGATTGGTATTTTGTTATGGAAACAAGAAGTTAAAGGATTGATTATTCTTGCACTAATTTAAAAAAAAAAAAAATTTGTCTCTGTGTACAAAGTAAAATAAATTTTGAGCGTATAAAACTATAAAAATTATGATTAATAAATGTTCTAATTTTTTTAATTTATTTTGTGATTCATAAATCATTTAATTATAGGTTCATTTCTTTAATTTAAAAAATTTTAAGGTAATATTAGTGTGTATATATTTTGAATGTTAAAAAATAGTCGATATAACTTAAACTTTTAGGTTAAGTAATTATTAGTATAATTATATCATTAAATTATTAGGATAGCAACATATATGTTTATGAGTTTTAGCAAAATAATAAATATGTATGCTCGAGATTGAGGATGTTAATTTTTTAGTTAATTTTAAATTATAAAGTTAGTTTCTTTTTAATCGTTAAGATTACATTGAATTTGTATATTAATTATTAATTAAAAATAATATATTTATTTTCCACTATTAAAATTTATTGATTTAATGATATTGATTTGTGCAATAATTTGAGTAAAAGTTGTAATCATTATATTAAATTTAAAATTATTATTGTATGAAGAATTTTTTAAGAAATTAACATTTTGTCAAAAATCTATTAGGTGATACATCTAAATTATTTAATTTTTACTTTCAAATAAAGAATTCTAAAGGAGGATGCTATGTATAGTATATTTGAATAATATTATAAGGAAAGTTATATAATAAAAAAAGAAATAAATTCCAACAAATGAAAAAAAAAAAAAAATTACCCTGTACATTGCACTCTTTTAATTTAATTCTTAAAAAATAAAATCAAATTGACAAAAACAAAATTAAAATTAAAAAAAAATTACACACATTCAACTATACATTGCACAATTTTCCTGTTTGATTTCAAATCCATGAAAATAAATTTACCCTTTTCCTTTTCTTTTTGGAAATAATAAAGACTTGAAATTAACAGAAAATTTAGAGAACTAAATTCTTCTTCCACTTTTCTTCCCCTTTGAATTCCTGTAAAGACAAAATTCAAATAATTTTTTCCATCTTTAGGATTAAAATAATTTGATCTTGTAATTTAGCTCCTCAACTTTTCTTCACGATGAAGAAAAGCTGATACAAATACTAATTCGGAGTCATGCTCTGTATTTTTGAGCTGTTTTCCATCTTGTTATGTTGTGTGATATTTTCTCGACAAAATGAATGCACCGAGAATTCAAGCTCCACCTCTTTGTTTATTAAGCTGTGCTTGGACGTCGAGCAAAGCCTGGTTCACCTCCTTGTCATCGGGTAATTCTTTTTTCAATATTTCATAGTCTTGTATTGAAGCTTCAAATTTCTCCATCTACAAAATTAGAACAAAATTTAAATTTTATTAGATATTAATTGACAAATTATTGACGGTTGTTAATTTTTTTCGTAGCAAAAGAAAATTATGACAATTCTAATAATATTTTATAAAATATTAGGATTCTCTCTTGATCCACAATTTTTACTTGAGGAAATACAAGAAATACATTCGGTCTAGTTCTTTATATACACTCAATTTTTTTCAATTTTGAATTTAAAAATTCAAAAAAAAAATTGATTCATTCAGTTTCAAATAAAAAATAATCAAACAGACCTATACTCACTAATCTCTATTGAAATCACAAATTGAGAAAAAATAAATCTAACATGGTGTTGGTAATTGAAGCATGAACATATATAGATCCATATTTTATTATCCCTTTCCTATTCACGCATAAAAAGAAAAAAAAAATCAACTCACCTTGGCCAAGCAGTCTGCTCTTCGTAGCCTAGCCTTGCTGTAACCAGGCCGAACGTTGAGAGCAGCATTGCAATCGTCGATTGCTTTCTCATACTGGCCGAGTTTTGACCGGCAAGCAGCGCGATTACATAGCAAGACTGAGTTGTAAGGATCGACTTCGAGCCCTTGTCTGTAGGCAAGACAGGCTTCTGAAAATTTAGCCTGCTTGAAGAGGTTGTTTCCATTGGATCTTGCTGTTGCAACACGCTTGACTTTTCTCATCACTGAGTTTACTTCTCTGTTATTTGAATCTAGTTTCGATGCTTTCTGTATTACAACCAATGCATCTTCAAATCTGTAAAAAAATAAATAAATAAAACAATATCATCAAGTGATTAATTAACATATAAGTTAGTTGTTGTTTGCGGGTGTTAGTTGGTTCAACCGATAAAGTTAATAAGGATATTACGAGAGGTATAGAGTTTCGATTTCAAATCCTTCTCATACCCGATTGAAGAAGGATTTTTAAAAATAATTATTAAAAAAATAATCAAAACATTAGTTGTTGTTTTGTTTTGCTTACTCTCTTGGTGGTTGAAATGGAATGAAATTAATTTTTAAGGAATTCTATGTGATTTTGTTTGTTTATTAGTTAATTTTGAAATAAAATCCATTTTGTTCCGCTAATTATTAGGTTGAAAAACTTATAGTAATTTCCCACTTCTCATATGATTCTCAATTCAATAATACTGCTTGAATTTATGAGTATTTATATTTTTTAAAAAAAAAAGTTTCTAACTCTAATCAAATGATAAAGTTACCATTATAATATTAAATTTTGAACACTAAAAGATAATTTTAGTTAGGACCTGTCTGTTACAAATAGAAAAATTGTACTCTTACTTGTGAAAATATAAAAATTTAAGGATCAATCAAAATTATAAATGGGTCAAATTGGATAGACCAAAAATTCTTTTAAACATGACACGACTTTTTTAATTAACTTATACTACTAAAGACTAGGTTGGATGCCACTAACCCATTTAAATAAAAAGTTAACACCAATACGTTTGACCCAAAATCAATCATTTAGGGAATATGTTTTCAACCAATAACTTTAACTTCCTTGCTCTTCCCCTCTTTCTCCATCTAATTTTTCTCTTTTGAGTTGTTATCCAACAAATAATTAAGGTCATAATCACTTTATTAACCTCATTTTTCTTTCGTTTGCCCCTTTTTTCAACACAAATTATGCTTTCAAATTTCAAATCTAATCATTAAAACTTTATTTAATTATTCAAAAACACTAACCTGCCTAGAGCCAAATTTACTTGAGCTCTCACCACCAACAAATTTACATTTTCAATTGGCCCATAAAATTTTGTACAATCATCAACTTCAAATTGTGGTCCATTCTTCAGTACTTCATCTGCCTCTTGATGCCTGCTTAGCTTCAGTAATGCCTCAGCTTGCAATGCATATATCTATGCACAATCACAAAATAAAGAAACAAATTAAATTTTGTTAGTAAATTGACTCGCATAAAACGACTGAGTTATAAATTTAACGTTTCAGGTTGTGAGAACTATGCACCTGTAATGCGGAATCCGCACCAGCAGTTATGGCAGATTTTGTTGCCTTAATCAAACTGTTCCAATCTCGTGACCTTTTAACTTCTGTACATTTGTTGAGATGTGCTTGAAGAGATTTAGCTTTAGCAATGTCAACATGATCAGCTTCAGGACCTGCATGTTTATAATGGTATATCGCTTTCTCCAACTCCCCTAACCTGTAATCAGCAATTTGTCAAACGAGAACTTGATCAAAACGAAAATAATTCACAAGATATCATTCTGAATTTCTAAAAATTACCTGAGATATAAGTTTGCTCGACGATGATGCGCTCTATGATAACGTGGCTCAATCCGAATGGCTTCCCTGCACTCGAAAACTGCCTCCAGATTCCGACCCAAAGCTGTTAACGCAGACGCCTTGTTGCTCCTGTAAGAAGCTTTATTCGGATCAATGGAGATCACAGCATCATACAAAGCCAAAGCTTCCGCAAAATTTCCTGCTTTGTAGTCTTCATTCCCCATAACTTCTAGGGTTTTCGGATCTATTCTCGTCGACAAAGCTCTGCATAACGAAGTTGGTGGTGCTGGTTCTGCAACAGGAGGAGCAGCAATAGCAGATTTCTGATAATCTTCATTCTGCTTTTTCACAACATTTCCCATTACACTATTCGGATACTTCACCCTCGTCCTTGAAGAATGTTCTTCTCTTCCAGGTTTCGGATTCGGAAAAAATTCATTCATCATTTGATCGTATTGATTCCCTTTTCCCCCTTTTTGTCTAATGTTTCCCAAGTTTCCGAACAGCATCATGTTGCTCGACGAAGCTCGTACCAGTTTGCTGCTTCCTTTGGCTTTCTGATGATCGACAATCATACTTTCAAGCTCTCCGAAAATCCCAGTGGCTTCCTTGGGAGCTCTCTTTCCTTGGTGTGCATAACCCTGAGTCGTCGGAGGTGGCATTTTGTTGTTGGGTTCAGTCGGCGGCGGTTTGGAATGAGTCGGAATCTGTTTTGTCACCAATTTTTGTTGCGCCGGTGGTGCTGTTTTTCCTAGTCCTCCTCCGGTTGCTGGTTCTTCTTGTTGTCTTTCTTTTGCAGCTACTGCATCTTCTAAAAATTGTGTAACATCTGCAGTGTTTCTTCTTCTCTTCGAATTTGGAGTGCTAGGTGCTTTCGCAAAATTGTCGTTGCTTCCGCAGTTTACAATCGGAAGTGAACCCGTCGAAGTCGTTCTCCGGTGCCATCGCCTCCCGAAAACGGCGTTCAATAACCCACACCTAGATTTTTTTTTTGGAGAATCATTCCCCATTGCTTACCAATCAATTTATCGGCGAAAATTCAATCTTCCTTTCTATCAGAAATTCATTAAAAAGATGAACATCTTTCCATGGTTAAAACAAGAAAGAAAGAACACGAAACAAGAAGGTGGGATTTGAATTTTTGATTGACTGAAAAACATTAAAAAGGCCTTAGCCCCAAGAGTTGATAATGGAATTTTTTTTCTTGGAGCGAGCCTGTTAGAGAAAAAGATTAATTATGTGTTTAATTATTAAAAAGATATTACGAAATGTCATAATTATGAGCTTCAAAAAAAAAAATTGAAGAAAAAAAAGAGAAGAATAATTTAAAAAATAATTGTTTGATTTTATTAATTAAAAATGTTTTAAGATTGGGTGATGGGTTGGAATTGAGAATAAATTTTTTTTAAATTTTTTTGTAACTATTTGTTGTTCTTCCTTTTTTTGTCTTTGCTGTGTGGTGCAAATAGGTTCAATGAGGATCTCTAGATTTTTAGAGAGAAAATTTAAAAGGAGAGGTAATGATTTTCTAATTTCTACATTTGGTACTGGGAGAGGTTGATTTTCTGTTTCAGATAAATATATCTCGGTCCCTGATTTTATATATTTTCACAATTAAAAATATAATTTGTCTATTTCTAACAAATAAATCCCTAACTATATTAATACAAACCAAAAATAATATTTCGTGTTAAGTTATATATTCTAATATTGTGACGGTTAATATTTAATATTACATAAAGGCATCCTTTAGTGTCAACGACCAAATGATAAATTATTATACCTTAATAAGATAATAGTTTGAATCATATTCTCATTATTAATAGGTCAAAATTGTTGTTTGAATAAAAGAAAGTGAGGGTAAAAAGTGTTTATTTTAGAAAAAATAATCTAAACCTCATAATCAAAATAATTTAAAGATTGGTCTTAATAGATGTTGACAAAATGTTTTAAAAAAATATAGGGGTAGAGATACCATTGTTATAAATGGACAAATGTGTCCTTCTTTGTGTAAATATAAAAATTTATAGGAACTCAAATGTTATTATCCTAATTACAAAAATATTAATTGACTTGACAAACAATGAGACAGGAAAAGGATGACAGAGAGAGGAAGTCACGTTGTTGTTTACTTGTTTATGGGTCTTTCGTGGTATCCTCAAATGATTGAGGCCAGCCAAGGCAACAAAGAGGTTTTGATTTTATTTTTAAAATAACATATTAAAAAATTTTAAATTTAATTAAAATAATATTTTGATCATATTAAAGAAAAAAATGCACATTTTTATTCTTCTACATATTGCTGTAAAACGGTGAATCTGATGTTAACTGTAATTAAACTGCATGTAGGCTCGGGTGCAAGTGATGATCAAAGGAAGAAGAAAACGATTAAAAGAAAAGAACACTAGAATTGAGCAATCGAAAATTTTCATTTTCTCCAAAAATTTGCCGTATGTGTTCCTACAGAAATATTTTGATGATTTCAAATGAAATTGGATCAAACTTGTGTGTCAGGAAAAGCCAAACGAAAGTGTAAATCATGTGCTCCAACCTGGCTGACAAAATGAAGTGTAAAGAGTTTCCGCAAAACTGCAATTAATGTTTCAGTCTGGAAATCATTGAGGTTCTCTTCAGTTCCTTACGTATTCTTCCGTTGGACCGTCTGCAAAATGTAGTGCGACGATCAAGCTGACGTTTTCTTTAGTTCCTTAGATATTTCTTCCGCAAGTTCTGGTGCAGTGTACTCAACTCCAAAACATCTTACAACCTCCATGCGTGGGTTCATCAAATACCTGCTTGTTTTGAACATCACATCACATCAACCATGCACTCAAATTGAACAAAAATTGCAAACTAAAAAATTTTAAAAAGAATAATGAGAAATTTGGGGCTCACATGTTGTGCGAAGACTCAACAAGATAATCATCCCCTTCCTCTTCAACCTTCCTGAAAAAAACACGGTATTCTTGTGCCATCTGCCTTATAGCACCAACTGGTCCCGTTAATCCCACTATTCTCGAGTCAAACTCTACAATACTTAACAGAAAAACAAGAACATGAGCAAAATAACCTAACAATTTCATAAATTATAATGATCATAAGCATAAGTGAGGGAGCCAGACCTTTGAGGTAAGCACTGAGTTGTTCAGGTGTATCGCGCTGAGGATCAATTGTGACAAATACTGGTAAAATCTTAATATTCTGTTTTGACTCTTGCTCCAAGTAAAAAGCACAATGTCAGAAATATAACCTAAATATAAAATTAAAATATCTCAGCCAATTTTTTTTTTAAAAAAAATTCTTCCTCATTTAATTGACAAACCTAATGTATCAATAGCCTTGGCCATTATCTGGACTTGCTCCGGCCCAACATCTGGTGATGATGTATAGCCAAAGTACAGAAGAACCCAGTTCCCAAGAAAGTTTCGTTCAGTAACTAGACGTTTCTCTGTATCAATCAGAGTGAATGGACCACCTATAATTGGACCCTGGATGGAATCGCCATCATTTTTCTTGCCCTGTCCTGGTTGAGTACAAAGAGAAAAACAATATTAACTACTGAATAATATTTGTAAAGCTGCAACTCCACAAACTGAAAATTTTCACACTGATGCATGGAAAGAAGTATTAAAATGGTATGAAAAGGATCATCTGAGCATAGAATGATTGTTTCTGACAAGCAAAAGTGCTCTTACATAGTAAATTCTTTCGTGTGACATTCCAAATAACAAAACCAAAAGTTAAAATATATTGCAAGAAGTTTTCTGCTATAGCTAGAATTGCCTTTCTTTGATAAATGACTTAAGATATTCTTCTTAAGTTGCATAAATTGTTTCCGAAAACACAATTTCCAGGCTCACTGTAATCATTGACAATCTCTAAAACACAAAGTGCATCAAATAAACCCACACATTTAAAAGGAGAATTACACGCACAATATTTAACTATATTCGGCATCTTCAAACTTAAGGTGATTAAACTAGCTAATTTAGAAAAATAAAAAAAATGTTTATTGAACAGCCAACAACTTTACATAGAACACTGACCATAACAAAACAGTATTGATACTCCCAACAAATCAAAGAAACGTATAGCATAGAAGTAAATACTCACTATATAACCCAGGCTAGGAAAGTCTAAAATATGATTTTGTTTTCGCAACAGAACACAAGTATTTCATAGCTAAATCATGTATTGAAGAACTTCATAACCGTAAAGAGGTTGAAACAATATTGATGTTCGGCTTTCTCATGTATAAGCAATTTTCAGAGTATAGGAAAATTTATCAGCAGTTGTCATATGATGTTATTATGTCTAGTTTAGTGAAATGATGTATTAGCAACTAGTCTTGCAGGTTTCTGGTAGAAGTCAGTGCAAAATCATAAGATATTTGAAATAAAATTCTTACGCCGTAATCAAATAATAATAAAGCCATACCTAAATCTTCCCACTTGTTTGTTTCTTTATTCCATGCCTTTTAATTTTTTGTTAAAGTTCGAATCAGTAGATTCATTGGATTCTTCAACTAACATTACTACTCAAGATCCAATAACATATGAATTAAAAAAGAATAACATGCTGACATTATTTCACCTTTCAAAATCAAAATGTTATTAATCCAACCATCAGAAATCCTCTTATGAGCTTCTTAAAAATTATGACTCTTCATCAGGTAATAATTCCAAACCAAAGTCCCCAACATGATTGCCTAGCTAATAAGATAAGTGCATGTGTGTGCATATATCAGAAAGACTAACACTGAGTAAAATCAAGGATAGCAAACCAAATAATTCCATAGTTCATAATTAGCTCAAGTAAAGATACATGGTATCAAAGATTTTTCAACGATTATGACACAATAGAGTGTTCGAATCTCAATTGTGAGACAGAATAAAGTGATGCAAAAGATTACGAGTTCAAAACATACCTTTCGGCACAGCTCTTCGCTCGTCATTATAATGGACAAGAGTTGCTACTCCAGCAAATCCAAGTAAAGCACCAGGCTACCAAAGTAAATTGAGAAATGAAAATCAATTAAATATTGTAATCTCTGTTCCTAGAGGAATCGAGATCAATAAAAAAAAAGAACGCTTAGATAGCATACAATGATATAAGCATTCCACGAACGTGAAGCCTTTGTTTCTGTAGGCATTACATAATCACCAATTGGCTTTCCATTACTATGTCTTGATGATTTCGTGTAGTTACAAGACTGAACTCTCTTAGACTGATCAAACCTATAGCAAATACAAATAACTAAGCATAATAAAAAATAACACAATCACATCCCAAAAATGGAACATACTCATTTAACAATGCCCAAAGATTTTAGCATCAAACAGATATTATGCTTAATATATAAAGACTAAACCAGAAAACCCTAAACACCATTTCTTGTATAAATACGGAAACTTTATACAAATTTCCGTTTCTACGAGTTTAAGCAGCTAAAAGAATCCACAAATGTCTCAGATTTCCAAGTTCTAACCTAACAATACAGTAAGAAAGCAGCTATTTTTGCACAAGATAAACTAATTCCATCACAGTAAATAGCTTCATTATTAACAAATACTGAAAAATCAAAGATTAACGATTAAAAATAAAATAAAGGGTATCGACGGTTTGAGAGATTGACCTCCGAAAAAGATTGAGCGGCTGTCTGAAGCGTTGTTCGGAGAAAAATAAAAGAAAGCGAGAAACGGGCATTTTTTTCTAGGAAAATCTGCTCATGGTTTCTCTTCAATCGTTCAAGAAATTAAGAAACCCATGCCAATTGAGAGATTCAGCAACATCAAGTAGGTTGCCTTATTCCCCAAGTTCTTGTTTTCATCAGTTATTATTATAGTTTGCTTCTTTCGTATTGCCCAAATTTTTATTTTTATCTAAATAATATTCAAAATAATATGTTACACTATTTTTTTTATTTGGTATATTTTAATAATATTAAAATTAAAATAAAATTTCTAAATATTAAAAATAATATAACTATATTTAATATTTTTAATAATTAAGGTTAATTAAAAAAAAATTTATTGGATTATTATTAAACACATTCTTGAACTTTAAAAAATCACGTAAAATAGTTCTATTTTATTTTTTAAGAAAAAGTTAAGAACTTTTTTTTTTTTACTTTTTAAATATTGCTCCGCTTATCTAAATAAATAAAATTATAGGCTATTTATTTTATTGATTAATTTTAAAAGTGAAAAATAAAAAATAAAATTTAAAAACTATTAATTTATACAAGAATTTATGTTAAATTTATCGATTTTATACGTGTTTAATAGTTTAGGTTGCCTCGACACCAAACATCAAAGTAAATATTTTGATTAAATCGGTATTGAAATTGAAAGAAAAAAAGAATATTGCAATTATTGCACATGTTATAATTGAGACAAAGAAAATGAAAAATATTTTAAAAAATAATAATATTTGAAAAAAAAAAACTTTGAATTTTATTTTTAGAAAGAAAACCAGTATTTGAATTTTAGTATTTTATGGTCCATTTTTAAACTATCATCCTCACAGAAAATCAAGAGAAGGATTTTTTTTCTTGCATTTTTGTTTTGATTTACTAAAATTTTTGATACTGACATTGATAGATTCAATAATTAGGTGATTGAAAATTTAAGAATAAATTGGAATAAATTTTATTTTATTTATAACATTATCTATTTATTATATTTAGTATATATTAAAAAAATATAAAACATTATTAAAAGTAAATTAACAGAACACCAAAATTGTTAGAAGTCCACGAGGGTAGAAATGGTGAAGTTAAAGGCTCTTGTTTTCAATGCATTGTCAATTTGGATTTACC
Organism: Trichilia minutiflora; assembly: GCA_035590515.1. Classification (NCBI taxonomy): domain Eukaryota; kingdom Viridiplantae; phylum Streptophyta; class Magnoliopsida; order Sapindales; family Meliaceae; genus Trichilia; species Trichilia minutiflora. The sequence continues at coordinate 3,046,232 of JAVXUL010000020.1, forward strand.
ACATTCTTCTGTCTGCTAAATTAATTCGCATAAATCTAAACAAATCAAAACTGACAAAACTGATAAAACTGTTATTTAAAAAGCTGAAAGGGTATACATTGAATTTTTTAATTATCTTCAATATTTCAAAATAATTTATAGTCGAAATTATAACCAATTAAAATTTGTAATTAGCCCTAATATTTCAAATTATGACCATAGGATTCCGAATACAAATTAATAAAACGAAATTTGTTTATTATTGTCTCTTTTGTAATGCATTTTGAAACAACTAGTAGCACAAACCATAAAAGAAAATACAAAAGTTGCGAGTTCTATTAAATCATTTATCTCTCATGCCTCCATGTTTAATATATCTACATACACATACATAACACAAAAAACATGAAAATTTTACAAACAGTTAGGAAAATATAAACCAAAACATTCATTTATTAAATCATTATTATAAAAAAGAGCTCAAGTGAGAAAAAATTAATCCAAAAATGAGTGTTAATGTAATGGGTTATGCAAATATGATGGAATAGGCTTAGGCCCACCTTGAGTTGGGGCCTGCTTTGTACCCAAAACAAACTCATCTCAAGCTAGCTTTTTCCTTGTACCAATTTCCAATTTTCTTTTAATATATTCTTTAATAAATAATAATATAAAATATAATTAAAATAAATGTTATTTGCTAGCCAGATTTTCCAAATATTCATATGCAATGGATGAGGGTAAATGTTACTCTAACCGCAGCAAAGCGGATGCCAATGCATAAAGATAGTTATAACCTTAACTTGCCATTCAAATTTATATAATCAGATATATTAAAAGCTCATATTCATTTAAATTTGATATTATTGTACTTTTACTTAATATTTTTGTTTAGATCAGTAAAGGAAAAAAAAAATTCCATGGTGCATGATACCGCAGCTACATGTTTCCAACCCTTTCCATTGGTGGAGAAAGAAAATGCTTAGTATTAATCTTGTGAATTACACCTTCTGGATCCAGACTTTTAGGGCAAACTGCTGTGTAATTCTTGATTGTTCTGCATCTATAGAGTTTCCTTTGATCTTCGGTCAATGTTTGCAATCTTTCCTCAGTAAATTCATCCCGACTTCGAAAAGAAAGTCTTTATCTTTAGCAAAAGTACGCGTATGTACGTATATCCATATATACATATAAAGACAAGTTCATTACCTATCGCAAATCCATCGATAAGCTTGGAGCAAAGCGGCAGGGCCAAGGGATTCTTCAGTGTTCCGCCAATGCGATGGGCATGAAGTGCTACAACAAGCACATAGCATGCATTCATATAGACCATCTAGTTTCTTTCTGTCGGCAGGCGATTGTCGATACTCTCGCTGGTCCTCGGGCAGTTTGGTCGTCTTAAGCCATGGCTTAATCGTCCTATGACACAAAAACAAGCCATTAACATTTAATGATTCTATCCCACAGCTGCGAAGCTCTATTAGGGGTCACGGGAACTATGAACTTACTCCATTTATACTAATCCTCACAATTTCAAATCGATTTCTAACTTTTTGAATCAAACGTATATATATCTAGTGATTCTATCTCGCAACATATTTACAATTTCAAATGGATTTCAAAGATTCTAAATCAAATGAAAAATGGATTTCAAAGCAAGGGAAGAGGAGTTATTACTTGTATTGTTGGTATAATTGGGTGAGATCAACGACGAGATCTTTGATTACGAACATGTGAGGCAAAGGAGTTATTATTGTTGGGTTGCTTGTGTCTCCTTCAATTGGCTTGAGACAAGCAACAGTGAAGGTGCCATCTAAGGTGGGACCGATAATGGATTAAGCTTTTTTCATTCACTATCATTAACCCTATTTACTTACCACAAATATTAGCCAATTTTCAATAATAATGATGATGAGACAGTGTTCAAGAGCTACGAAATTTTCTTATAATTTGGGTAATAACATTTGTCTTTGATTGTTTATGTCATAACAATCAAGATATAAATTTTATACTTTTAACAAATAGCTCCCTAACTAATTACATAAAATAATAAAAATATTTTTTTTGATATTTGAATTTTTGTCCTCACACTTCAAACGTCTGTTTTATATAATTTTTAAACTAGATTCTTCGGTAATAAAGTTTATATAAATAAAATTTGAAATAAAATATAATAATTTAATTCTTAAATATTTCAAAAAATTCTACTTCAATAATTTAAATTTTAAAAATTTTAATATAAGTGAAATAATTATTTTAATAATTCATAAATTCTTCAAGCCTTGAATAGGGTTTAAATGCTTATTTATTTAAAAAGAATAAATTATATACTTGTTCATGAAAAATAAAAAATTCAGGGACTTGCATGTTATTATCACTTTATAAATTTCATGTACTTGTAACTTGCATGAAAGAAGAGTGCACGTGTTTGCATGGGTGAAACGTGTTGGGATAACATGAATTGTGGTGTAGCAAAACAAATTTGATAATCATGAACCTAGAAAATATGACAAATAAAGCAAATAAACTCTCCCTTTGTTACTCGCTAGTTAGGGGGTTAAATGCAAGGTTTTTTTTGGTTTTTTTTAATTCTCTCTAATATTTTAGATCAACCCCAAATGAATATAAAACCCATGATAAAATAGGTCTGTAATTTTTCAAATGGCAAGCATGATCTTCTGAACGCACATTAGGTAAAATGTAGGTTTTTAATTGATTTTTTTCATGCATTAAATGTGTTAAAATTATTAAAATATTTAATATTTAAAGAAAAATAAATAAATAGAAAACTACACCCCTGACACTTGTGATAGATAATCAACTCATGTACATATAATAACATCAATTTTAATTAATTTATCAAAATTTAAAAACGCTTAACACAATTAAACAACTCCTGATCACTGGGTTTGTCAAGCAAATTTGATGAGTTATCAATCTAGTAATTATTGGGCTTGGTTTGGGCCAAAAAATCATCGAAAATTGTATCATATTTATTTTAACACAAATAAGTTTGATTTGTATCGGCTTTGACATGATCTATATTATACTAAATCCCTACGATTACCTTATTTTGTTTTTCTAATTTCTAGCACCGGTTTCTGTCCTTCTCTTTTCCGATCCCTCCTTTAGTAATTGTAGTTATTTTTGTTGCTTTCACATATTATGAAGTCAACCGTTTTCTTTGACTTTTGGTGCATATGACCCCCCAAACCAAAAAAAAAATAGAAAAAAGATTTTAAAAAATCCCATTTGAAACTTGAAATATATATATAGCAACCTCTTAGCTTGTTTGTGATTTTTAAGCCCAACATGTTGAGTACTTTCCATTTGAGTTTTATGTTTTCAATGATTCCCTAATTTCCATAACATGCTTAGTTTGATTTTAAATTAATATGATTAATAGGTAAGAATTTCTCCACGTTAATAATGGGAATGGATATTAATTTTTTTTAAATAATAATTTTAAGATCATTCTTATTAAGCCTAAACTTTTACACTATACTATAAAATCAATATAGATTTATAGAAGATAGAGTTGCGAATATTAGATAGAAGTGGGGATAGACTTGCCCATTTCAATATCATATATGAAAGTGTTTAATTTATTTTAATGGTCTTTTAAAAATGAAACTGATTTTTATTTTATTTTTAATTGAGATTATGTTATTTATATTACATTTTAAAAGCAATGTTAAACAGAATTGGACAAAGACTTTATTCATTTAAACGTCATATATAAAAGTGTCCAATTTTTTTTTAAATATATATAAATTTTAAAAAGATAGTTATATTATTTTTCCTAAGTAAAGAATTGTGTTGAAAATACGATGAAAGTAAAATTTAATTAGAACTAGCATGAAATGACACAAAAAATATAAATTAATCTTATATTGAAGTATCTTGTCACGAATAATAATCAAGATTTTTTTAATAATATTAAAAATATAAATTTTACATAATTTATATAATGCAAATTGATGTAATAATAATAACTACTCTTTAATTAATTTGTAAAAAATCAAATTGAGGATACAATTTGTTTATTTGCCTTATTGAGGTTTTGACTAAAAATAAACGTTTAAACAGTTTAACTTGTTTAAAAAAAAATTAACTAGTAATTATTGGGTTTATGAATTAAATAAGATAAGCTTTCAAGCAACTTATTATTGGGCCTGTTCCATCTTCAATATGGACCGGGTTTAGGACCAAAACAAGGTCCATTCAAACTGGCTTTCTTTTACTAGTTTTTTATAAATTGAAATATTTAATTAAAAATTATAAATATTATTTATCTTAATTCAAAAATGTAATTCAAAAAAATATATTATTAATCATGATTAATATTATAATTAATAACTTGAAAATCAGATTCATTTCACACCTCTAATTATATTTATATATTGTTACATAATTGTTTTAAAGTTTTATATTAAATATTCAATTTATTGTCTCCAAATTCTTATAAATTAAATGTATTTTGATTGTAAAATTATATTTTAAATAACAATAATTTAATGATTGAAATATTACTTCACAATACAATCTTATCATTCTAGTCTTGCCCTTATATCTTATATTCTATTAAAATCCTAATTAATTAAATATAATAATATATAAAAACAAATGCTCCCTCCCAATTTGTCAAACAAACATTTTGTTGGATGGTAATTTGGTCAAACCTTGAATCCTGTGAATAAATTATAATGGAACAATGGTCAACTATCAAATTCTGCCACAAATTAATATTATTGTTAGATCATCTTAGACTTTTAAAACATTTGAATACCAAACAAATAAAATAACATAAAATAAAATCTCATTTGAAACTACAAACCATATATGGAGGCAGCCTCTATCTTTGTCTTTGAACTTTGAGCCCAACATGTTTATACTTTTCAATGCTTCCATTTTTCCTAACATGCTATCATTTTTATCCTTTAATTAATTATAAAATTTAGTAATAATAATATAATAATGTCTTATTCATTTATATAAATAAATTATATTTTTAATATTATTTATATTTTTTTAGTTTTTTTATAAATATTTAATTTTTTAAAAAATAATATGAGGAGATATTGTGATTTTTGAATGTATGTTTTCTAAGTTTGATACAAGAATATTAATATAGGCTTTAGTAGATTTTGAACTTTTATCTTAATATAAAAAAAAAATTGAGACAGATTTATTTTTTCACAAAATAAGAGAAATAGATATCATATAATTTTATCAGGAGTAAATTTGTGGATTAGAAAAAAACAGTATTAATGATATAATTTTTTTAATAAATATTTATTATTTATATATAAATAATAAAAAAAATTAAAAATAAAGTATAAAACAGCTGAAATTCCAGCAAAACCTGGGTAGATGTTAGGTGGAATTGGGCATTAGAATTGTCTAACTAAATTAATTTCCACATCAATTACTTCTAGAGGTGTGTCAATTTTTATCCTCCTAAGCATGAAATTGACTGCATCTTATCTTGATTTTTAAAAAAATGCTTGTTTAAGCTTCATTTTCATGTCAAATCCACATTAAAAGCTTTTAAATTTCAAATACTATTCAAGGTTGGATTGCTTATAGAACTTGTAGTTTGGTGTCTTTGATTGCAATTTTAGACTAAACCAATGGAAATTTTTTTAATTAATTAATGAAAAAAATCAGGAATAAAACAAAATATACAATGTTTTTAGTATGTTTATTTAATAAAATCTTATCACATATATTTATTTTTAAAAAAGTTAATCAATCTTAACAATACTATAAGTATGTCTATCTAATAAAATTTTATGACAAATAATAATTTTTTAAAAAAATGAATAAATTCTATTGATGATTTGACATAATTTTATTTAGCCATTTTATTTGAAACTTTCTTCAATCAAGAACCTATCACTTGAGATGAATGATACTTGATTTATAGTTTGATTCACAATATTTATATATATATATATATATAAAGACTATGACAATTTTGGCAGTTGTATCCATTTAAACTATTTATAACAATGAATCATAATTATTTTACAATTAAGTCAAAAGGAAAGAAAAAGTTAACAAAGTGGTGTCTAATCACACATGTAAGCAGTCCATAACTTCAATTAACTAATAAATCAGGTTAGGTAAACTATGATTAAGATAATTAAATAATTAATTTAATTTTGATGTATTCCAAATATTTATTTTAACCAATCATACAATTCCATCAAATTTGAATCAATCTATTAAATTAATTAAAATAATTCTTATTTCTCTTTGTCTTTCAATTTTTTCCTTTGTGGGGGTTGTGGAATTTTCTTAATATATATTAACAACAATTCAAAAAATACTACTAAATAGTTTAAGCTACTTTTGTATCTAAAATCGATTTGAATTCTTATCTGATAGTCTTTTTCTAAAATAATAAAAAAAATAGGGATTTTCATCTAAAATAAGCTGATCTTAAAAAAAAATTATCGAGCGTATAATTTTATTTATTAATTAATAGTTAATTATAAATGTCTGTATTCCCTTAAATAAAAGCAATCGACAAAAGATATAAAACAAAATAAGATAAGTTAATTTGCATTTTGTTTCTCTTTTTAGAATACATTTCTTGGATACAGCTAATATGCATATCGATGTATATGAATTTTTTTCGTATACTTTTAATAATTATAAAAGTTTGGAATATTTTTTTGAACGTGGCACCTAGCTAGGGTGCTCTAAGAGCATAATTTTAATAAAATGAATAAAAATCTAAGATCTCATACATTTAAATTGTATAAATTCTATACATGATCATGTATGTATTCCAATTTTCTTTTTTAAATTTGTTTTAAGAATTTCTTTTTGAGATAACTTTTAATTTGTATCAATCTTTATAGTTGTTTGGATTCTACATAGGTGGTGAAGAATAATACCAGATAGGAAACCACAAATAAAAAAAGAAAAAAGAAAAAAAAATATTCTGATGTGGGGAATATATTTTATTGGAGAGAATGGGAATTTTAATTTGTTCTCACTGTATTACATGTGAATATATTTAATTCTAATTAATTTTATGAGGATATGCCATGGGCTTAATTAATTTTTATTTATTAGTAATCATAAAATTTTGAAGAATGACTAAGAAATAATTTGAAATAAATATTTTTTTAAACAAATTATCGATATTCTAAACATGAGTTATAAAAATTATATTATTATTAATTTGAATACAAAATTTTGTTCGTTAATATAAGATTAACACTTCTTTTATTAGTATTTTTTATCGTCATTATTTAAGGAATAAGGTCTATATCCCTTATTTTTGTTCACATATTTTTTATTTACCTCTTAATTGAGACTTTAGTTTAAAAAAAAAATTGATTCTCATACTATAATAATTAAAATTTTAATGTAAAACTTTAAGTTATTAAATCAAGATTGAATATTATTATTTCAAAAAGAAGTGCGTAAAAAAGGCAGACCATGAGCATTATATTAAATCCAATATAAGTTAATTAAGCTAAGACTCAAGAGAATCAAGTAAAAGATTACAAGAATTAAATGCCATATGTTTCCTAACCTATAGATATCTAGATGTAGCCTACAACTAATTTTATAAGTTGTTGCATATATATATATATGCATTTAATAATAGGGTGATATTATTGTATATCGATTTTGTTATAGTGTTCTTAATTTTTTTTATTATTATAATTTTAAAAAATTTTAAATATACTATTAAATTACAAAAATAATCAAAATTTTGAGATGAATAAAACTTAATAATATAATCACATTATTTAAATACTTTAATAAATATATTGTGTTGTTGATATAATATGATATGATTAAATATAATTAAAATTTATATTAAATTTGTATTAAATAATCATGTTTTAATATAAATCATCACAAATCAAGGATTGATTTATTAAAATTTAAAAAAACATATTTTATTTTATTATTTTGATTAAATTTAAGGACTAAATTGTTATTATCCCATATTATGACTAAAAGATTAAAAAAAATGCAGTCAAATAAAACATGGGTTAGGTCTAAGTTGGACGACAACCGAAGCAGATATTGAGGATTTAATTAACTAATTACAATTAATATTTTACCTAATTTGACTTAGAATTTGGATTCTTTTTGCTACATTTATTTTTTTAATTGAATTAAAAAATATATATATTGTTAAGTTATAACTAAAACTATTCATCTGGTTGAGTTTGTTGGATATATATACTAATAAAACTTTATAAATAAAATTTTTTAGGAATTAATATATAAATACTCTTTTAAATTATAATAAATTTATAAAAATAGCCTTTTTATTTAGAACCCTCTTTTAATTGTTTCAAAAAATAATACCAAACAAATTTTGAGCCTCTCTCTCTCTCTCTCTTTCTATACACTTTTCTTATATAATGTAGTCTTTTTATTAAATTTTTTTTTAGGAGGGTTAAATATTGATATAAAAATATATTTTTATTATTTTAAATTAATCTTTATTTAGAAAACTTATGAAAGAGACATCATGATTCTTAACTCTTTCTCCTTGTCATCGGATTCTTCAAGCCCATAATTAGCAAGTCCTGATTCTTTTGGGTCCCTTCCCACTGGCCCAAACGACTTCCATAATATCCTATGGAAAAACATAACGAAAGACTATAATGCAACAAAATGTATCGTATAATTTTTCGAGTATTTCATTAAAATTCTCAAAATTTTTAAATATATTTGTTTAAATATTTTAAGAATTGTAATGTAAGAATTAAATTTTATATTGTATAATTATTACATTTTTCAACTCCAAAAATTTATTTTACTATATTTTTTTAATTTTTATGTTAAATTTAAAAACTTGATAATTAAAATAAAAATATTAAAATTATATCGGACGATTAAAAATCTAGCAAGATCCAATTAAGAGTTGAAATTTTTTGCAATAATTCTCCAAATTTTCTATTATATTTTTTAAATTTATACATCGAACTTAAAAACTTGAGAATTATAATACGAACTTTAAAATTATAAACCATAACAAAAAAAAAATTATAAACCATAACAAAAAAATGTAAAAAACTATAATAAAATAGTTTTATATATATTTATATATATAAGGCTTGCCCCCAAAGCCCTCTTTATTACAATCCAGAAAATATAAAATTATGAGTGAGTCAAGTAATCAAATCCATCACAGAATATCCCCATCAATTCCATTTCAATCAACGGTTGAGATGATGAATTAATGGACTGTTCTAATTACTTGTGTGAGCAACAGGCTCTTCGAAAATGATTGTTGTCCAATCAATCCCAATTTATGATAGCTCAAAATCTTTTGTATTAGTTAGCTTTCATTGTGCCCACAACAACTGTTTTAAACTTTTTAGTTGTTTTACAACTTCAAGTAACTTAAATAAGACATAATTAGGTAAGTGATTTGAAAGACAGTCTCTAATTGCCATGTGGGTTTATCTCTACCGTCTGATCCTATATATACACATCGTATACAGTTCAATATACGAATTTTTATACTAGTATATTGTCTTTTTCATCATTATATATTATGGGGATATGAATAGAAATTCTCAAAGTTTTAGCATCTGCATGAGTGAACGTCTAGAGATTGAAAGCTATACATAATTATCGTTGAAATATAGATTATAGAGTCTATGCTCTATAAATTGCGTGTTACAATTATACACATAATGTGTGAACATCTAATCAAGAGAGTGATTATACATACAAATAAATAAATAGATATAGCAATTGCGTGGAATTTTTATTTTATTTTTAGGTCAATAACGTGATTTATAATAATATAGATAAATTAATTTTTTAACATTTATTCATATTCGAGTTAAGTATATAAAATATATGGAAAAAAATATATGTATTTTTTTACCAGTAAACATTCTCTATCACCATCAATAAGACAATAACAGAAGCAATGTAGGTTAAATGAGTTAGGGTAAATATTTAATAATGGCAGGCAAGGAAGGCGTGCAAGAAGGCAAGCAGCTTTTGGAACACATTACGTGTCGAATTGGGACTTGGAAGACGTAAAATTTCAGGATTTTTAGGGGTAGGGTTTGATATTGTAGGGAAAAAATACAGACCACGTATAATTTAGGTATAAGTACAAAATTTTAAATATATATATACAAATACCCAAGTCATCTAATTTAAAATATATATATATATATATATCCTTTAAATTGTTATGAATTATAATTAATTAATTATAATATGGTTTAGTTTATTTTTAGTTTAGATGGTTGTAGCGAACTGGGTGTGTGTTGTTGAACTGATTCTATCCATCCAAAACCAAAGAGATCGTTTTCTTCTGATTTCTTCCAAACAGTAGTTAATTCTCATTAAATATAAGAAAAAGTTGGAAGAGGATAATGAAGGTGGGGAAAGTGTTGAGAAAATTATCAGGGAAAGTGAAAGAAAATATAAGCAGATCGATTAGCAAAACTGTTAAAGATTCTCTGAGGTTCTTCAATGATAACCCTAGATTTGGAATTATAGAATATTCATGTTTATTAATATATACATATTTTTAAAGTAATATGCAATTTGTAATATATATATATATTTGAATAGTGTTCCTGACTTGGTCAAACAGTGTGGCTTTGAGAGATTGTATAATTAATAATCTCACAATCTTTATTGTTGACTAAGTTACTATTTGCCGTGGGACAATAATATAGAGGTCCCAATTTTTTTTTATATTTTCATAAATAAAGACATAGTTTTTCAATTGCGACAAATAATTCCTCAATTTGCTGAAATATTTCAATCGAAGTCTGAAAATTTATACTTATGAAGGATGGCAGTTGAATTGAAAAAAAAGAAAATAATTTTTTTTTTATACAATAAGACGCTAGCTCGACTAAACTTACAAATATCAAAATAGAAATGTCTGATTATTTAATAGCAGATAATTTTCTTCTAAAAGAATAAAATATTTATTAGTGTCGGGGTACGTACTGTAATTTTATGATACTTAAATTTCAATATTTTTCGAATAATTTTGTATTTCAAAAGGGTTAGGGACCTATTTGATGTATATGAAAAAAACTATACAGATATTTATTAAAACATAAAAAGTTAGAAATCCAAATGTTATTTATTATCTCCTTAGTTTCTTAAGCAAATTAATTTATTAATCAATAATCTTTAATTAATTAATTTACACTGAAACCATGAGGTAATAATTGTGCACAAAACATGAGACAAAAATTTGATAATATTTTTGATAAATCATGATTTATTTTTATTTTTTTTGGAAGATAAAATATTATTGGCGGTGATGGCTGTTATCTTTCTTTATACCAACCGTCTCCCTAATTTGTTTGCTTGCCAACGTCATTATTCTCACGAATTATGTAAAATTAGAAAGTTTGTTAGTAAACATTAATTCTTTAATTCATAAAAATTTTATGTATTCATATATTTATTTATTTATTTTAAAATCTACAAGGTAGGTTCTTCTTTTCACACTTAAGTGAATCAAAACCGCAACCCTAGTATACTTTGACCATATTTATTTTTTTATCTTTGCTTTGCTCTGCTCTCCTCTATTCTATCATCAATTCACCAAAAACAGAAAAGGGAAAGCCTTTTTTCTTCTCTCACACATGGCAGCCCCACCTTGATCTTATGGGTGGAGCCTCATAACCAGAAACCTTTCCTTTAGAGAACAACCTTTTAATTTTCTTTCTCTTCTTTGTTCCTAAGAAAAAAAACCCTAATTTTCCCACTAACCAAACAGAGTTTTCTAATCAAAGTTGTCAAAGTTTCCTTATCCGTGTGTTGTTTGTTCTCAAAGACAAAACCCAATAAGCTTTCTGTCTTCTTTGCAGATCAGAGAGCTTTAAAGACAAAAAAATCGACAACAACAACAACAACATCTACAACATGGGTACTTTCTGATATCTCTCCTTACGGAAAATTTCTCTCTCTCTCTCTCTCTCCTTTTATACATCATGCTTTCAATGAGTTCGTGTAAGTAAGCAAGCAAAATATCTCTGCTTCTTTTGCTTCTGCTTCTACTTCATCTGATCAGAATATCTCAGTTTCTTTTATTCTACGACTTTCCTTTTCGGTCATGGATTCTGGTAATAGTGGCAGTATGCAATCTTCTAGTGGGGGAGATGAAGAGTATGATTCACGCGCTGAATCTATCTCAGCTTTCTTGACAACCGCCGGCGCCGGCGCCGGCAACCATGTCAGTGATCTCATGCCCAACCCACCACCGCCAGCACCACGTCATCCCCAACCGACACACCACCACCACATGTTTGATCCTCTGTCAAACTTCTTCAATGATCCTCTATCATCTTCGTCTTCAAGATCATCACTCCAACTTTCAAATACTACCAACCCAAACTCGCTCCTCAATCTGGACATGGTTTGGTCTAAAAGCTTAAGATCTGAGCCGAATTGCACCGATCTCGGTGGTCTGTTCTCCTCCTCATCGGCTCAGCAACTTTTCGCGGGAACAGCAGCTACAAATTTCTCTGCAAGTAATTTGCATAATATTCCGCAAGGAATTGCAACAAGTGTTGTGAAGAGTCCATCATTCGCAGCTTCAGCTTCAGTTTCAGGGTTAACTATGGACCAAAACAACAACAGCAACAACAGTGTGAATATGGTGCGGAATCCGAAGAAAAGATCAAGAGCTTCTAGGCGTGCACCAACTACTGTTTTGACAACAGACACCACAAATTTCCGAGCCATGGTTCAGGAATTTACAGGAATTCC